>NW_019014684.1:345219-392066 GCF_000150535.2 Carica papaya
TATGACTAAAGTTCTGTCTAAGTATAAATTGAATATTAAGAGTAAACTTGATTTGTTCATAAAAACTCAAAGTAAAAGTGTGAAGATTGAGTTTTTCATGGAACAAAGAGTTAATTTTATTTTCTTCAAACTTTATGTTTACTGTTTTTTTCTTTTATTAACAGCTTTTGATAACAACTGTTAAATAGGAATGGAGCTCCATGTTTTTGTTCAGCTCCATATTTTTCTGTTTAAATTATGATATGTATCATAGTTGGTAAGATTAGTTGAAATCTACAAATTTTTTATTCCATTTTGTATATATATATGTATGAAATTAATGAAAAATGTATGTTAAACAAACACTTTCTCTACAGCAGAAAACTCTTATTTTTTTGCAATTTTTCCTCTGCGCTTCCTTTCATATTCTTCTATTTTTCAAGAATTTAATTAAGTAATATTTTTAACAGAGGCAAGCAAGCATGCCATTCAGAAAGTTGTTTCATTTGTGAGTTGCATTTAGTTAGTGCTCTTGCTATAACTGGCTTGAGTTGCTAGTGAACCAAATTAAGTTGTCAAGTTTGCTGATCACTCGGATGACACTTTTCTTGTGTTTGAGATTTATACAAGTTTCTGGTTACCTGGAATGTAGAAGACAGATAGGTAATTAACTCCCGTAACTATGATATGAGATTGATGTTTTTTTTTATATTTCGTTTTCTTTCCCTTGGAACGTAAGATGTTTTCTTGTTCGTATATTGATCATTCACAGTCAAGTAATGCTGCTTATGTAGTGCGTTTTACTCTTTGTTAATTTCTATAAGCCACAAGAGAACGGTAGTCATGCCCAATTATTTTTTTACTAATGATTTAAACATGCTCCTTTTAATTTTGAAATTATATAATTTATAAATTGATAATATTTGCATATAAATTCTAAAATTTTTATTTTATGCAATTGAATCTCTTAAGCAAGAAAAATCGTGACGGATATATGTAAATCTATTGAACATAAGAAGATTTTATTGAGTGTGGTAATTTTATTTTTTTTCTTATTGCAAGTTGCTCGTATAGTTGTAAACAATTACGGATCTTGAGAAACTAGCATCTAACAAATTCACTTGAGCATAACCTTCATAGAATCCACAATATTTGCTGTAATATCTTATGTTGTAGCAGATGTTGTCTGTTGGTGGTGAAAATGGTGAAGCCTTGGTTCCAGTTCTTAAACTGTGGTCTGTCTGCGCAGTAATGTAGAGATTGAAGGGGATGAATTGGCCAATCTTTTCAAGAATGTAAAGGTTTAGCTAGCATGCCACCTTTTAAATTCTAAATTTTCTATAAAAACTGAAGTTTGACTTTTCTGCATCTAAAGGCTCAACCATAAAAAAAATAAGACAAGAAAGAAATGTAGTTAAACCTATTTTCTAGTTCAATTCTTGTGAAGTACTTTAGTAATGAAAAAATAAAAATGTATTTTTTTAAAATGTAATATAATATATATATATATATCAAACTTGTAAAAAGTAAGAATATTTTGATTCTATAATATGAAAGAAAATAAAGATAGATGACCTTTTTTAAATTAAGAAAAATTCGAAGTGAAAAAGTACCTTTTTTTTATAAAAAAAATGTAAAAAAGTAAGTAATTTTGTGAAAAAGAACGTACTGGGGCTTGGTTGTTCCTGCTCATTACTCTCCTGGTTGGCGGTGTCTCTGATGGCACGTGTTGGCACTTGCGAGAGGCTCAAAGGCATTGTTCGTGTCATCTCATTGGCACAGCAGATCGGGGAAGAAAGAAACCTATAAATATATTTGTCCTAAAGCTCTCAGTATATTCTTTTCACTTCGCAAAACAACAATTGCTAACCAGTGTCAGGTCTGATCACCTTCTCTTTTCCTCTCTTCTGTGACTTTTTTTTTTTTTCGTTGGTCTGTAGCATCTCAGAACATTCATTTCTTTTCTTGTTTCCCTCTTTGCATCTTCCCTTTGTTTCATCTCTTTTTAAATCCAAGCAAATTCTTCGGAGCTTTGTTCGGTTGCGCAGGAACAATCGTAATGTTTGCCGTTGGTTTGTGGTTAAAACTAAAACGTGGATTCTTGTCGGTGGCTTGCACGGATTATTGACACCCACTTTCGTGTTTCCTAAATGAGATCAGGGAAGCAAGGGTTCCAGTGTATTTGATTTCGGTTTATCATCGAATAGTAGGTGTGCGTTAAGGAGCAACAAAACACAAAAGAAGGGTAAAAATTTGCCGACTTGTTTATTGAACTGGAAATTGGGAATGAAAATGCGAGAGTGATTTGATTAGTTTTCTGCTTTTAAGTTAATGATTGGGATTAGTTCTCTGGTAATGTTGAGGGGAATGTTAGCACAGAAACCAAAATTGTAGAATTGTGCTTATGGAATTCTGGGATTGCTTGGTAAAAGCTATATACACATATATGTGTGTAGGTATGTATATCCTTGTGCTTCATTTGATGATCTAGGATTGCTGAAATGCACAGGAACTGTAGAAGGGCGTGAGAAGCAATTGGGTTTTTTTGCTCATGATCCGACTCTTCTGGTAAAAAATGATTTATTCCCTGTACTGCTGAAAGACAAAAAAAGAATTGGTAATGCTGGCTGCACCGTGGGTTTTGATGAAATTGAATCATGAAATTATAGAATTTTTGAAGTCTTTGAATAATTTCTTGTGTAGCCTAATATTTTTCTCAACAAATTTATTAAATGGGCCTTCCATTGTGACAGTATCGCTCTATGTCTTAGACTAATTGGAAGAGAATAATAATGTCGGGAGAACTGCTGTTTTAGTCCTATTGTTTAGAAACATTCTACTAGATATGTCATACTCTTTTTTTTCTCCTTTTTGGTGGGAGTTATACGTTTTGACTCAATTGCAGAATGCATGAGAACCTGGGATTTCAATCTGGAGGCCCAAGACCAGCATTAAACACTCAATCCAGTCCATTTGGAAATCCATTTTCTGGAGCTGGATCTGGATTCATTCGAGGGGGATTGGGTGCCTATGGAGGGAAAATTCTTGGATCAGGAACTGAGTATGTACAAAGCAATGTAAGTTTCAGGTGAAGCTTAGACAATTTGCAGCGTCAATATTAGACTTGAAATATTTGGTCTTTGAGGGTCTTGAATACTTCTCCTAGATATAATGTTAGTCAATGGTACCAACTACAATGTGCTCAAAATCGAAAGAGAAAAGTGATAAGCTTTATACGGATTGCCCACCAACTGGATTAGGATTAGTTAAATTTTCATTACTGTCCCTGTTTTCTAACTATTGAAAGAAACCCATGTATTCATAAGGCCAGATTTGTGAAAGCTTCATATACATGTAAAAAAATGTTTCTTCTCTAACGAGAACTTAAAGGGTTTCTGAACAACAATTTTTCAATGAACAGATAAGCAAGTACTTCTCCGATCCTCAATACTACTTCCAAGTGAACGACCATTATGTTAGAAACAAACTGAAGATTGTTCTATTTCCATTTTTTCACAGAGTAAGTTCAGTTTTTAATCTCAATCTTCTTATGAGTCCCTCAATCTGAAACGACAAGCAATGGGTAAACAATGAATTAGGTTTCATATTTCTCTTGCTTTCTTAGGGGCACTGGACAAGGATAACAGAACCAGTTGGAGGCAGGCTTTCCTATAGACCTCCAATTAATGACATCAATGCTCCTGATTTATACATTCCATTCATGGCATTTGCCACCTACTTAGTTCTTGCTGGCATCTCGTTGGGCCTCTCTGGGAAGTAAGCCTTGGGTGGTCGACATTGTGATTATTTAATTAAAATTTTCTATCTTAAATTATCCCGTGCCTTTAGTAATCAAACACATGGTATCTTATTTCAATCAGGTTTAGCCCAGAAGCTTTAAATTGGCAATTTGTTAAAGGAATGGTTGGCTGGTTTCTCCAAGTGATGCTTCTGAAGTTCTCTATACTGTCACTTGGGGGTGGAGAGGCACCTCTTTTGGATACAGTGGCATATGCTGGATATACTTTCACGGGAATGTGTATGGCGGTGCTTGGAAGAATCACGCTAAGCTACGCCTATTACTTGATAGTTGTATGGACATGTTTGTGCATGGGCATCTTCTTGGTGAAGACTATGAAGCGAACTCTGTTTGCTGAGGTTAGGAGTTACCACTCGAGCAAGAATAACTATTTGTTGGTCGGATTTGCGTTTGCCCAGTTTCCGTTGATATTCTGGCTCAGCAACACTCCTGCAAACTGATGGACTTGTGCTCTCATCTATCTGGAGTAGGATACATGAGTTATTTCTTTTCTAGTTGACTTTACAAAAATTCTTTTTCTTCAAATAGCTTTGGTTTGAATTACTGTATTCCCTGAAATTGGTGGAAAATTGGACTCAAATTAACTTTAAAAAAGTTTTAAAATTTTTTTGTGTTGCTGCAGAAGCAGATGTTGATAACCAAAATGATTCATTGTATTCTTTATTAGTTTGTTCCGAGAGTTGGTTTAATGGAAATTTGTAGATTTTTTAATCTTTTTTTTTTTTTTTTTGTGGAAGTATAATTTAGTAATGCTTTTTCCATTTTAAGATTTAATCTAATATATTGCTATTAGTTTAGACATAATATATAAATAATCTGTATTTTAAGAAAATGTAACAAGTGAATGATTAAAAAAGGATAGATAATAAAAATTAAAAAAAAAAAAACCTTGGGAAATGAAGTTCGTGCTACCATCTTTAGGTTCGGTTACGGGAGAAGACAGAGAAGTGGAATATAAACTGGTACGCCAATGAGCTACGCGTCAGTGTCCTTTGTAGGACACTCCAACACACTTATAAATTCAAATCGTAAGAAACGGCTATGAACAAGACCCTTTCGTCATCTTCGAGCTTATTCGCCTCTCCTCAAATTTCAACTCCGTTGACTACGCCTTCAAGATCTTTCAATTTAACAATAACCCAAATATCTATCTTTACACTGCTATGATCGACGGATTTGTGTTGTCTGGTTTTTACACTGATGGGATTCGTTTATACTGTCAAATGATCAATGAATCACTCGTACCAGATGAATATGCGATTACCTCGGTTTTAAAAGCCCGTGGGCGTCAGTTAGCTCTGAAGGAGAGTAGAGAAATTCATGGCCGGGTTTTGAAACTAGGGTTAGGCTCAAATCGATCAATAAGGATGAAACTCTTGGAGGCTTACGGCATGTGCGGAGAGTTCAAAGCTGCACGGAAGTTGTTCGACGAAATGCCTGAGGATGATGTAGTTGCATCAACAGTCATGATAACTTCCTATTGTGAACATGGATTTGTCGAGGAGGCAACTGGTATCTTCAATCGGGTTCGGGTCAAGGATATGGTTTGCTGGACTGAAATGATTGATGGATTGGTTAAGAATGGAGAAACGAACAGGGCATTGAATCTGTTCAGGCGAATGCAAAAAGAAAACGCCAGTTCTAATGAAGTCACTATCGTCTGTGTTTTATCTGCGTGCTCGCATTTGGGTGCTTTGGAGCTTGGACGGTGGATTCATTCGTATATAGGGAAGCATGAGATTGAGCTCAGTCATTTTGTCGGCGGTGCTTTGATCAACATGTTTTCGAGCTGCGGTGATATTGTTGAGGCTCAACGAATCTTTCTGAGAGATGACAAAAAAAGATGTCACTACCTATAACACAATAATCTCAGGGCTTGCAATGAATGGTAAGTGTACTGAAGCTATTGAGGTATTCCAAGACCTGGTGAGGCAAGGACTTAAACCAACAAATATCACTTTTGTGGGTGTATTAAATGCTTGTAGTCATGGAGGTTTGGTGGATTTGGGGTTTGAGATCTTCAATTCTATGGCGAGGGATTATGGTATTGAACCTCAGGTAGAGCACTACGGATGTATGGTTGATCTCTTAGGTCGTGTGGGATGCTTCGAAGAGGCGTATCATTTTATTAGAAACATGAAGATACAACCAGACCATATCATGTTAGGAGCTCTGCTTAGTGCTTGTCAAATCCATGGGAACCTTGAGCTCGGAGAAGTAAATAGCAGAAAAACTGCTCCTTTGTGGGAATGCAGATTCATCAACATATATTCTACTAGCAAATGTCTATGCTTCATCGGGGAAATGGAAAGATGCAGCTCAAGTAAGAGCAAAAATGAGGGAGAGTGGGATCCAGAAAAAACCAGGGTGCAGCTCCATTGAAGTAAATAACCAAATCCATGAGTTTCTTTTGGGAGATCGGAGGCACCCACAAAGAGAAGCTATCTACAGAAAGCTGGAGGAGTTGAACCAGGTACGACAACTTGAAGGATATACACCCGACAATGGAGGTGGTTTTGCATGACATTGAAAATACAGATAAAGAGTGAAGCTTAGCATTATACAACACGAGGCTTGCCATATATTATCATTTGATCTCAATTAAAATAGATACGGAGATAAGGGTTGTGAATAATTTAGTTTGCAGTGACTGTCATTCGGTAATAAAGCTTGTTTTTGAGGATTTCCAGGAGAAGATAATGGTAAGGGATTGGAATAGGTTTCAGAATTTGGAAAGTTGTGTAGATATTGTTGGTAAAATTAAGTCCGTATATATGATGTAAATGTGTAACTAACTAGAGCCCCTTCTTCTCCTTAGCAGAATCACTTCACCGCCTCTCAAAGTTTGATGTACGTAGGTAAGAAGAACTAATTCACCATTTTTCTTGAATCTTTGAATGAGAAGAGATAAATGAATGTTGAAGTTTCTTGAATCTCATTTGGGTCATATATGTACATATATTCTTAAATGAGAATCGAGGATTCTAAAAATCATTTCAATTTTAATATTTACTTGGCTAGTATTCAATTGAACTGCTTGATTACAGAGAAATTATTACATGAATCTAACAATTTAATCGAAATCCATGCAACAAATTTTGTTAGCTTCAGTTGCCTAAGAGCATGTATGTAATTAATAGAGTTCATATGAATTGAAGACAGCAGGGTGTGTGTTCCCTTTTGGATTCCATTTGATTTGTTAAAAGGAGTAGTTGACAAATTTCTTTCTACTTTCTCACACATGTGTATTGTTCAAACTTCTCACCTGAAACCAAAAGCATCTCCCGATCAATTACATTATTTATTATTTGATTGATGAAAGCCTTCGATTACTTGTGTGATGGTTTAATATTGAGTCCTGGTCTGGATCATATATTTTTACTACATTGTGTAATTATATATGCATAATTTAATTAATAAACCATACAAATTTTTAATTCCAAAAATAAAAATAAATAAATTATTTATAAAGTTGAAATTAGTTTTCCTTTTTTCCTTCCTTCTTCGGGGAAAAAAATCTTCTTCTTCTTCTTAGTACGCATGCCAACCTGTACGAGATCCCTTGGGGGATAAATCGATTACTTGTACAGTCAGATGCCAGGTGTTTTCCATTTCTGCTTCAATGGATAAGCCACGTGGCATACATGCAAACGAAAAGACGTAAATGCCCCACTGGAGCCCCCCGAAGCCATTCTCTGGTGGGGGTATTATAGTCATTAATCAATCTTTCTAATTAAGACATTGATTCTCTTGAAACACAAACTCCCTAACATACGTCGTTCGGTTCCTTTTATTTTTATTTTTATTTATTTTCAAGAAAAACCTAAAACCTTTTCCTCGTTAATAAATTATTTAATAATTCATAAAAAGCATGGCATCTCTCTAATGGCATAAAGCAATCAGACCCCACAAGCAATAAAACCCTGCAAGCTACGGTCAGGTTTAGCACATTCTTCCATGGATACCGAGTAAGCTTCTTCTTTTTTCTTCCTTCTTCTCTATTCAGTGGCCTTAAACTAATCTGATAGCTATTTTTCTTTTTCTCTCTCTTTTTTTTTTTTTTAAGAAAAAAAGTTTCGGTACCAAGTGATTTTCTACCCATCTCCATTGTTCAACTACCTTAACCTCACTCAACTCTGTTTTCCTGGTCTAACCAGATCTGAACCAAAACCTTCTTATTACGTCGAAGACGGCGTCAGAAGGGTTTCTTCCATGTCATCATCA
The DNA here is from genome assembly GCF_000150535.2 of Carica papaya. The sequence goes on from NW_019014684.1 coordinate 353,243, forward strand.
TCCTCCTCAACCACCAGCGTCCACGTTACGGCCCTTGACGGTCTTGTCAACGTCAACTCTCTCTTCACCATCGCCGTCTTCGTAGGTCTGTCCCTCGCCACTCCCGGCCAGAAAAGCCTCGAGGACCGGACCGCCTGCGACGCCGGAGACGACGTTGCTAAGAAAGTCCTTGTCTTCGAGGTTGTCTCCTTCAGCTTCTTCCTCTTCTCCTCCCTCGTTGCTCAGGGCCTCAAGCTCGCCATCAACCTGCTCAACAGCAAGGACGTTGACGAAGCCTTCCGGGCCCATATAAACCTCAAGGTGCTCCGGTTAGGTATGATGGGCTCCGCCGTCGGGTCCGTCATGGGTTGTCTTTTCTTGATGTTGTCGATGGTTGATGTGATTCAGATCCGGTTGGGTTTGCTCTCCTGTGGCAGTAAGTCTGCGGTCCATGCGGTCGCGGCTTTGGTTATCTTGGTTTCCTCTGCTCTCCTGGTTTACATTTCCACTGCTATCTATGCTTTCTTGCATTAATTGAACAAAACAAAAATCACAGCACCGAATTGGTAAATTTTTTTTTTCATAAAGTATTCTGCATTACTCAAATGTGAAATCTGCAGCTTGTTCAAGAAATTGGGTTTGCTCCATTCAGTATCTATAAATAGAAAATGTTTAAATGCGGTTGGAGAACTATAATGATTATCTACTTGGTTATATACAGGTAGAAGACATGCTTAATTTTGTAATTCTGATTGAATGCAATCTGTTTAACTGGCATATAAAAAATATTTTTGGTTTGTTTGTTAACTTATGAAGGTTAGCTTTTAATTTAAGATTTATGGTTAGAATAGCTGGTGGGATAGATTAAAACTAAGGTTTTAGGCCAGTGGATTGGGTCGGATCACGAATTAGAGAAGTGATTTTTAGATCCGACATATTACAAATAATATCAGAGCATATGTTGGAATCTTAGAGCTTGCAGTTACAGCGACTAATTATTGTTCGGGGCATTAATTTGTTGTCGCCATGAGAACATCAAGTATTTGAATGAGCTGCTCTATGCAAGTGCTTAAGTCACCATCATCTATGCAAACACATTAGTGCCTGCCAACGAGATTGAGCAAGGACTAAATCAATCTTGACGTAGAAATTTGTATTTATTTCGTTCATCCCCGAGCTGATTCTTGATATTTATAGGTTCATAAAATGATGAAGTTTATATTCTTAATTATTATTGTTGTTAAACTTGGGGGGTCTTCCAATCAAGCGACGAGGTTTCTTAGAAAATTAGAAATTTGTATTTATTTCGTTCATCCCCGAGCTGATTCTTGATATTTATAGGTTCATAAAATGATGAAGTTATATTCTTAATTATTATTGTTGTTAAACTTCGGGGGTCTTCCAATCAAGGGACGAGGTTCCTTAGAAAAATGAGTAGTTGGGATTCTTTCTTTCCTGTGTTCTTGAAGAGTTATCTTGTATATCATTCTTAAGGTAGCATAAAAAACACCATATGATACAATAACAGGTATTGATCGGTGGATGACATTGTTGCGGTAATAGGGAATTATACCATATAAAAATACAGTAAACCCGATCCTGTCCTCAGGGAAGCAGAATAATTTGGTGATCACTGTCAAATAAAACTGATTGGTTGATATGCTTCCTGGTAAAGAAAGTCGTTGACATTAATTTTCCATTTGCCTTGTTTGAAACTGAGTTTGGATTGATGACTTATTATTATATGATATAATAAACATGCAGGGATAGTATCTAGTGCATGTCCGATGTATTATGAACTAGAGAATTAATATGTTGAGAATTTCTTGTAGGGTTTGTTTGGTTAGGGGGAAATGAAGTACAAGCTGAAGGAATAATGATATTCTGGTCCTAATGTTTTGAACTTTTTCCTTATATAATCTGACTTTTCTATATAATACATTTTATCACGATTAATGATCATTTGTTGCGAGCAGCGAATAGTTCTCATTCCCTTATCCTCCTCTCTGTCTTCTTCATTTTGCCCTCCCCAACAGATCCTTGCAGGAATAGATGGGTAGATTCTGAGCTATATTAATGCCTTGTGTTAAATACAAATTGTGGAATAAATTAAATTTCCAAGCTTTCTTGTAGCCATGAATGTCTCAGTCCGTGTCTAATATTGAAAGGGTATGTATACCTTGCAAGGGATGATTTTCTTGTCTTGGCAGCAATCCTAGCCTCCCCCCCCCCACTTGACAAATCCAGCTTTATTATTTCATTTTGTATGACTTTGGATTTGCTCTTTCTTCTTTACCTTAAATACCCATTTTCTCCAGGGGAGGAAAATTATTATACAAAATTTAACTATAAAAGTATTTCATTAATTTACGTGTGTGTATATATATATATATATATAAAAGCAATAACCTTATGATTTTATCAAAGAGGAAAAGAATATTGTCCATGATATATTTAAAAAATTTAAGTATAGATTAATTGGTGGTGATGGTTTCATAAAGAGAACAAAAAGTGTAGGTTAAGTTGACAGCAGCTAACTGTATCACTAAGAATGTTTATGTATACATATATCTGATATTATTTTAATTTATATACTTATCTTTTTTAAAAAAAAAAAATTAATATTAATATATTATGATTTAATGTACAGAATTTTAATTATGTTATAATAATTTACTAATAAATAATTAAAATAATAGAAAATAAAATTAAAATCTATAAACAACTGAAAAATCCAGGTATACATTAATTTCTTTTTTTTCGTTAGTTTTAATATAATTTATAGCCCATAATATAATGATAAGTTTTATTAAAATTAAATATAATATTCTAAAAAAATTAGTCATTACTAAGTATAATATTCTCAAGTGACTCAAATGCTGAAGTGGCAAATTTTGATTTGTTGGATCCTGCGAGACTGCTGCCTCTTGCTCACCGTTGTGTATCTTCTATTGTCCTCACCGTTTGTACCATTTCCAGTTCGTACTGTCCCGTAACAAAACCTCCCGAGAAAAAAAAAAAAAAAAACAAAAAGAAAAAAGAAAACCTTCTTCCTCTTTACTTCGTTTGGTGGATTTGGACCTCGATCGTCAATCAAGTAAGTGTTTTACTTTCTTGAATCTTTCATACTTCTGGAGTTTATAACTAGCTATCCACGAAATTACCAATAAACCGTTGTTCAGCGTTCGATTAGAGTAGTTTGAATTATGACCATATAGTTTTTTTTTTTTTTTGAGCTGTTGGCGTAATGTACGAAATTATCAAGTTGATCATCGTCTTCCATTTGCGTCTGGGTGGATTACAGAATGTTTGGCCTTTTAGCAAAAATTTTGTTCTGCTTCCCCTTTCAATCTTAGCAAAATTTCTGCACTTCTATATTTTCTTTTCACTTCAAAGCAACTTAAGATTTAATTAACTTTATATGTGGCTTAATGGATTTCTTTTTGTTTTTATTGTTTTTTTGTGTACTTGTACAATGAAGTGGATAGGAGATGAATAATAAGTCACGGTTTAGACCTTACCTTATAGATAGGAGATGAATAGTCTGTCAGTTAACTTAATCAGATTTCTAAGAGCAGTAATTTCATGCGTTTTATCTAAAGCATCCTTCATACCATTCCTTACATGGTTGGCATCAGCTTAGACCTTACCTTCGTTTGTTGCATTTTAGGCCTGTTCGAGTGTTGTGGTTCCTTTTTTCATATTGATTGAAAGAGGTTTCCCGTGTTTTATTAAGCAAAAGTTATTGTGAAATGTTTTTTTTTTTCTTACACATTGAGAGGTAACAACTAATTTCTCATCTATATTATTGGAAATGAACCTTCTTAAAATTTCTGGATGGTGGATGAACACCTTTCTATTGCTAACATGGGGAAATGATGGAGGGTTCAAAAGGAAAAGATCTTGCTGATGAAGAAACTCCATATACGGAGCTGTACCTTGGAATGGAGGTTGAATCTGAGGAGGCTGCTTTGGTTCTTTTCTGATGCATATGCCACTCACTTGGGATTTTTATGCTTGTTCGTGCTCTTCAATGGTCAATCCGTCGTGGGAAGGTTGTGTGACATTGACTTGTGTGTAATAAAGAGGGTTTCTGTAAGTTGAGGCCACCAACAAGTGAAAATAGAAAAAACTTTGAGCAATTATGAGAGAAGGGCTTAAGGCAATGACTGTGGTGAAGAAAGAGAAATCAAGAAAGTGGATAGTCGCAGTACCTGTGAAGGAGCTTAATCATCTGTTGGTACCAATACCAGCCAATGGTTGCCGGAGCATGTTTTCTATCTCAACAATGGTTAGTCCTCGTGCAAAAATGAAGTTTGTGTTGTCTTCCCAGTTCAATGCAAATGCTAATTAGCAGTTTCCTTTTTTTTTTTCCTTTCGTAAGTTCTGCATTTGCTATAGTTGGATAGTTAGCGTTAAATTGATGATATTTTTAGTTACACCAGAATATTCTAGAAGATTATAAAAGATCTAGAATTTTCTATAGAACTATGGAAGATAGTAGAAAATTCTAGAAGTTTAGAGAACAATAGAGAAGAAGGTAGAAGATGATATAGAAAGTAGAATTATATAGAAAATTGTATAAGGATGTAGGAAAAGGAAGAATATTTGGGCTCTTCTTGATATTCTTATATAACAATCGAATACTGCACCTCTAAGCTGATGAAAATTGTGAACCAAATGAAGCTCTATGAAGATAAATCTCTTATCAAAGAATTGTTGAAAATTGTTTTGATCAATTTTCTTGCTAAATTTCATTATAAAGTTGCTACTAGTAAAGGAGTCCAAAGACTGGTGTAGACTTAATGTAAGTAAGCTAGTTAGGCTCCTTACAAACACATGAGCAAAGAATCAGCAAAAGGTGTGGTAGCTTTTCAAGCAAGGCATGAGTTTAAGGATGGGAAGAAAGATTGGAAAAATTCTGCAACCAAAAGGGGAGGGAAAAATCATGGTGGTGAGTTATTCAAAGGAAAAGCAACGAAAGGGAAAAGGTAAGTTTCCTCCTTATGCAATTTGTAAGAAGACTTTTGAAAAAGATTGTTGGTTCCAGTGAAAATTACAATGCAACACATGCAAACAATTTTGATGATTGGAGAAAGGTTGTTGGTCTAAAAACAATAATTAAGCCAATTACACAAAAGCGGGGGAAGAACAAGAAAATTTGTTCTTAGCTTGCCATATCGCAAATGAAGCATATTGCAATAAACTATCACTTCATATGAGAAGTATTCTCATCTTCAATGCCTTTGGTTATGCTGGTTGCTTAAAGAGCAATTGTCTGTATTGTAACAGTGACAGATCTTTTGGCGATCGACCTATTTCATTCCATTCTCAAAATGGCATGGACAACTCATGTGGTGGCTTTCTATTTCTTGTAAGTTGTTGTGCCAGTTACATTTCTGGTACACTACTTAATTGCTGAACTTAAAATTGAAAACGGTGTTTTATCTGTTTGGTTAATGTTGATTTGGAAATTGTTAATGCTAATGTCAAATTCTGCAAATGGTATATCTCATTGGTTTCATGGTTTGTGATGTGACCTAGTGGCTTTCTGGTTTGGCTTTGATTCAAGTAGTTTATTCACAAAACAAATCGGAAAGGCAAGTGTATGAAGAATGTTCATGACATTTTCCACTTCGTATGACATGCGATTGCTGGAAATTTTTATTTTACTTGTTTTGTAGTTGCACAATGCCTACATTGATTTTTGGATATGCTATTGAAGGCTTATCCATGGGCATAAGAGCATTTAGCTTAGGGAGAATTGAGTTTGATAATATCCTTTAGCAGTTTTATTTAAATTTAATTCCAGGTTGTATTGGAAAAAAGTAAGAAATGAGGGCTTGCTGTTACCTTTGGGGAGTTAAAACACTTTCTACTTCAGCTGTATAGTTGCTGGATTATCTTTCTCTGACTTTTTTTTGAGGAGTTGTAAAGTTAACAGATATCATGTCGTGCTCTTGCTTAGGTTTTTCCTTGGTGGTTCTGTGTTAGGAGACCAGTTTGTTTTAACCTATGTCATGAACAAATGGAAAGCATATCTAATCAAGCACTTGATTCCGGTGAAAGTGTGAAGTCTTTGCAAGTTGAAAGTTATGATGGACATGAGTTTTGTGATGATGAGCTTTCACAAAATAGTAGTTTATGCTTGGGTGCAGTTGGCGAGACAATGAAAGAATCCTTTGAAGACACCTATATTGGACGATGCTGTGGAGCCATACATTGGAATGGAGTTCAGGTCTAGGGATGCTGCTCAGGAGTTTTACATCGCTTATGGCAGGCGAATTGGATTTACTGTCCGCATACACCATAATCGTCGTTCGCGGATAAATAATGTGGTTATTGGGCAGGATTTTGTTTGTTCAAAAGAAGGTTTTCGGGAAAAGAAATACATGTACAGGAAGGACAGGGTTCTTCCTCCACCACCAATCACTCGTGAGGGCTGTCCTGCAATGCTGAGAATAGCTTTAAGGGATGGAGCCAAGTGGGTTGTTACCAAATTTGTAAAGGAACATAATCACACATTAATTTCTCCTGGTGAAGTCCCGTGGCGAGGATCTGCAAAAGATTTGATCAGCGAGGTATATTATGTTTTCCTTTTCAACTGGGCTGATAGGTTAGTTTATGATTTATGAACTAGTTCGTCACCACTATGTTTGCAACTTCATTTAACAATATTTTCTTTGAATTTGGTTTATATGACCATTATAACATTGAAATTGAAGACCAACATATTTGAAGTCAGTTGTGCTTTTGGATGAAACATTCCTCATGAGCAGCATAAAAAAGTAAAAAAAAGAAACGGCTTCAAGAGCTGGAGCCAGTCAAACCTAGTTGTCGTTGTTTTAAAATGTTCATTCTAGCTTAGTTGTAGACGTCTTGGATTTTCTGGAAGAGTGGAGTCAGTTGGCGGACCACATGATGATACATGCTATTAAGGAGCAGAAGTATGTCATTGAAATATTAAAAATAGCCGAAAGGATCTCAGTGCTCAATATATTGTTTATGACCTTCAGGTTATGCTCAAGCATAAAAACAGCTGAAATTGAACTTCCATTCCTCATCTAGGATTTCAGTTTTTGTCATAACTTCATGCTCCTACATCACATCCTATAGTAAACTTTCTATTCGACAGGATGGGAAGGATCGGAGAATACGAGAACTGACCAATGAACTTCACAGTGAGAGACAAAGATGTAAACGCCGTTGTGCAGTGTATCAAGGACAGCTGCGTGCAGTGTTGAAGTTTGTGGGGGAACATACGGATCAGTTGTCAATAAGAGTCAATGACATAGTCAAGAATGTGAAGGAGCTCGAGGATGATCGGTTAGAAAACTCAGATTACTGATATGTTTGGTGTCAAAATGTTTTTGCCAGACGCAGACATGTTCTGCGAACAGTTTGTACATTTTTTTTTATCGTTATTTGATTTTTTTTTTGTTACTATTTTGACTATTATTTACTATTGGTTTCACAGTAAATAGTATAGTAACAATGGATGGTGAACATAGTAATAGTTAGTCAATTAGAAATTATAGATGGGAAATTTATACTTGTCATCTGTAAATAAGTAGATGTATTATAGAAAAATTGCTTATTTAAACTACCTGCTAACTTGGTAATGAATGGTTGGTACTTTAGTAAAATTTTCTTCTGTTGACCAGAAAAATAAAAGTATATATACATATATATTAAGCTAGATAGCTCAAAAAAAGAAAAAGAAAAAGAAAATGAAGAAAGGTGGGAGCAATTTTGTTTTGTATACGATACAAAAGCAGTTTGATGATAGGGGAATAAATCAAAGCATAAATGTGCAAGAAAGCTGAGATGACCAATCTTGTTCTAATTACTTATAAGAAGATAAATCCGAAATTAACTTATGAATTTTAGTTTACTGGTGCAATATTTCTTTTCTACTTCTTCTCGTTTGATCTCAAATCAAGTAATAATTATAAAAATTAAGATTTTGGGTTTATTCCATATTTGATGTTGCTGCCAACATTACTACTCTGGCCTTCTTTTTTTTTTTAAGTACTTTTCCCCCTCTATATATATGTGTGTGTGTGTGTGTTTCTCCATGTCAGGCCTCTCTACCTTGCCCAAATCAAGCAATCTATAAAACTCACAAGAAGAAGCAAGCAAGCAGCACTCATGTCCGACGGGTCTCTCTCTCTCTCTCTCTCTCTCTCTCTCTCTCTCTCCATTTCCATATATACTTGCATTATATACGCACACGCATATATAAGACAAAACATATTAATGACTGGCTTGTGTATATATGCATGTTTTCTGTTCTAATCAATTTTTTCTGTTATTCGATATTTTATAGCTTTAATATATATATGTATAATTAAATCATAAACGTTTGTTAATTTCTACATTTTTCCCTATCTTATATTGAAAATTAAATTAATCTAAATTATATTAAGATTAACATACAAGTTTACATATCAACCTTAACCTTAACCTTCATCTCTTCTTTGATTCTTTACAAAGATCACAACCAGTCGATGAAGCAAATCAAGAGCCGCAACAATTGGAAAAAAGAAATCAGCTGACGCGAGGACTCGAAATCTACCGGAACGCACTAGACGACATCGTCAACGCCAATGGACTCTTCACCATAGCCGTCTTCGTCGGTCTATCTTTAGCTCAACCTGGTCAACGCAGTCTCGAGGAACGTCACGAATGTGACGCAGACATGACACTGGGAAAACAACTAGTGGTGTCGGAAGTAATTGCCTTCGCCTGTTACCTGCTTTCGAGCTTAGTAGCTAAGGCTCTCAAGATCCATCTCAGCGTCTGCACCCCCGAGCAGTACGAGCAGTTTAAGTACAAGGTTATCAGGGGAAGCCTGCTGGTTCTGTCCGTCTGGAGCTCCATCTTCGGCTGCATCTTCTTGACCATCTCCATGGTTCATGTCATTCAGATTCGGGTTGGGAAGTTGTCTTGCGGCAGCGTCTATACGCTTCGATCTGCTGGAACGCTGATCGCGCTTGTCGCTCTGGCTCTGTTTATTTACATCACCTTCACCATGCATGCCGTTTATGTTTCCATGAATGGTCGAACTTGATGATCCTGAAAGGTTTTTCCACTCCGGCGGCGGCTTATGGTGACGGAGGAGACTGAGTTTTCGACGGGTTGCTATTCATGCAGATTAAAAATATTGGTTTACGTAACTTGCTTGGGGTGGCTAGTGCTATTTGTTGTCGAGATATAGAAGGATAAAAAATAAGAAACCCAAGTATGGTGATTTGTTGTGTAATTTTAAATTAATTTCTTTCTGGTGTGTTATTATTTGTTATTGTGTATCTCAATAAATAAATAAAATTTAATTATTATTCTTTTGGAAAGAAGTATAATGTGCAAGTCCGATTGTTACAAGCTTGAATATTCTTCTAACTAAGCTAACTTATTAGTTAACAAATATATATATATATATATATATTTTATTTAAAATACTAAGCGTTATAAAAATAACATTTAATTTAATTATTATAATTTCATTAATATACTAATAAATTAAGTGATAAAATTTATTAATTTAAAAATTATGAATTAATTAATTTATGTTATAATACATTCACAAAATAATAATTTTTATATTTTTAAATTTTAAACTATTAATTTTTCATGTAGAATGCAAAAAAAATTTAAAAAAAAAAATTGTTGATTTTGTAATTTATAATATTCTTATTAATTACTTTCAATGTCAGACCACAAGAATATTATATTGATCCACACACACACGCAAATATGTAGCTTTCTTTTCATATATGTCTCCTGGTTCCTTTATTTTATATATATATTTTTTTTTTCAGAAAACGAAGTAGAAAAATTAACTAATAATTAATATTTGTTTGGGGTAACAAAGAAATATATAAAGATAATGAAATATATATGACCAGCTTCAATATATTATAAGAATATTAACTAACAGAAAGGCAAAAGAGATGCCTTCTAATGATGCATGCATGGATCCAATTTTTAATAATTTAAAACAATTTTCTTTTTCTTTTTGAGATGGAGTGGAATATAAAATTGGAATTTGGATCTTCAAACAATTGATTATATGTATATGTTCTTTAATTTTCTTTTGTTCATAAGAAGCACATTAGTAATCGTCTGTCTTCATTTTCCACTTTTTCTTTTTACCATTCAATTGCTTGGAATCAAAGCCATGCATATCGATACAGTCTCCACTACGTATGTATTTAACCTCCATGATCGTATTCGATTCATCGCCATCGCACATCCAAATTAGCAGCTACCTCAAAAAATCATCAGCCATGGGAGAGTATGCACGCACATGCTTTTTTGTTCTTGATCACGTACAAACTTCAATTTATATTTAATTCAATTCCCAATTACTTTCTTGATTTGTCTTCTCCAGATCCGCAGGAAAAGCTAAGAATACTCTGCAAAGGGCAATAGAAACCTACAAGCTCGCCTTGGAGGACCTGGTGAAAGTAAATTCCCTTTTCACCATTGCAGTGTTCGTGGGGCTGTCTCTGGCAGATCGTGGGCAGCGGGGCCTGGAGAACCGCGCGGAGTGCTCGGCAGACATAGCCATGAGGAAGAGGTTGGTGGTGACGGAGGTGGTGTCATTCGGGTTCTACCTCTTGTCGAGTCTGACAGCTAAGGCCCTGAAGATCCATGTCAGTACTTACAGGGACAAGTTTCAAGCCAAAAAAATAAGTTACCAGGTTATACGAGGGAGCTTGCTGGTGCTGGCGCTATGGAGCTCGGTTCTTGGTTGTATCTTCTTGACGATTTCCATGGTTGATGTGATTCAGATCAAGGTGGGAAAAGTGTCTTGTGGAAGTGGCTACAGTGTACACTCTGTGCAGTCGCTGGTAGCCATTGTCTCTATCGCTTTGGTTATTTTCTTCTTCTTCACTATGCATTCTATCTACTACATTTCCACTGTCAGTTTTGATTAGGAATTACTCATATAATTTCCTGAACTTTTAGATATATGCATCTCACGGGATAAATTGTACACTTCTTTTCAGCTTCGTTGATAAATTTTTACGTCATTTGGTGCGTGTATATCTATATAAATATCTACATAGACACCCACATATATTTTATTCGGGATGTATGCTGGACTGGAATTTATCTAAATCAATTCCTTCCTCCTTCAGTCCCGAATTCTCAATCACCTCAGCTACAGCAAAAATTTTAATGAAATGTTTTATAGGTACAGGCTGATTCAGCTAAAACCTACAAAATGCAAAACAAAAAATAACCCCAATCCCAACAACTCATCTCATTAACAAATCTATTGAAGAAAAAAAGAAGTGGGTGAAGACTAGAAGTAGAATTCAGTTCGTATGGCAAAAAATATATGCTGATAGAGATTGTATACACTAAAAGATATGAAACTGCAAAGTAATCCCTACTTGCTGTGTGGATTTGCTACCCGCTTTGACTCTATTTCTCTCACGCTTTGTACAATGTCATCAATGTTCCTTGTAAGGTGATCGGAGTGCTCCTCCATATCTCTCAATATCGAATCAAGCTGTTCTTGGTACGCAGCACATCGCTTCCGCTCTCGTTGCAATTCTGCTGTTAATTCTCTTATCTTTATATCTTTCTCATCCTGGAAAATTCCCACAACCAAAATATATGAATAACAAATCATTCTTAACTGGAAAGTTCATTAATAGAAGGGATCAAAATACTCAATCTTTTCTAATAATAAAAGACAATGAATCCACTCATGCAACTCTTCCCAGATAAATTTTATATCCTATTTGGCAAAAAGATGTCCAAAGTCACTAAATCAATTTGTACTTGCTCCACAATCCAGAAACAAAAATGATATTAGATGGTTAGAAATCAAAACAATACTGATTAGCCATTCAAGAGAAAAATAAAGAAAACTGAATGTCCATCTTTATTGTTCATGTTCAGGGGAGCTGAATGATTGAATACTCAGTAAAAAGTTAGTTGATGGATGATAACAATAATACTATGAAATAATTTAGACAAGAAAACAAAGCTTCATTGATTTCTTAACCAGCATTTTACATCTCTACAACTACACATGTAAATTAGGAAAATGTACAAATTGAATTGACACCTTATCATCCCGTCAAGTGCCTACTTTAAATTAGCAGGCTGCTTTTTTTTTAATCACCAGGCACATGATTTTCTTTTTCCGAGGACTACGCCAAGGGGAAATTGTAAGTCAATAAACAAGGGTACTAATCTCTTTGGATTGACAGATCATGCAAGAGAAAGGGAGACAGAGAAAGGCAAACCGGGAAGAATGACATGGTATCAATATTTAATCCTTGGAACAGATATGTAATAAGTTTACATACTTGTATGCAGCTAACTTTGTCCAACTGTAGTATCTTTGTTCTAGTGCTAAGGTCTTATTTTCTCAATGATTAGTCATAGTATTTTGTGTCTCCAAGTCTATAATTTGATAGCAAAAACCTATTAGTTTTACAGTCGAACTCTTTATTCTTGTATCTTCTTAAAGCATTTCTTAACCAAGTAATGGAACCAAAATCGTTGTTTATAATGTCCTAAACAACCTAAACTTACTTCTGTCTTTGGAATCTAATATGTATCAAATTTGCAGACCTGCAACATGGCTTATCCATTGTTGCCATTAAGAAACTTCATCATAATCAATCAATTACCGGGCCAGAATCCTCCTGTCACCATTAAAGGTTCATCTTTGTGCAGACTAGTAAAAGAAGTTTGGTGATCACATGATTCAATGGAACTTCATGACAAAGGTAAATGTTTCATGTTTTCCACTCATATTATTTGCAAGTCCAAAATAACTCCCTTACAAGCCTAACATTTTTATTCTACGTCCTGTCAAAAAAAAAAGAAGAGAGAAAATTTTTCTGAAGCTCATAACATGAAGTATATAGGACTTTGTTTCTCTTTTTCAGAGTGAAACATATACAAATTTATCGTTTATTCATGATTCTTTCAGATTATTAAACTAGTACTAATAAGTCACAGATCCAAAGATCATAGCATGAAAAGTTCAGACAATTTCCCTGGGCACCATAATGAAGTTGATACCAAAAGTTAACAATATTAAGCAGAACAACTAAAGATTTTATTTTTAATTTGTTTAGAAGATATTTTAATAATTTTCAAAAGAAATTAACCAATTGCTAAAAATAACTTAAACCTACTTTCAATCTCAAAACAACATCATTCTGCTCCATTTCTTTTGGGAAGCATATTCATATTTAACCAAAAATCAATATCAAGTGACAAATCATTAGCAAACACTACCTCATATATTTCATTTCACAGAAAAACGAAGATATCATTCACAAGAACCGAAGAGGTGCCTGCCATCCACAAGGAGCACTGAGAAGAAGGAATCAATTAAAATGTCTATGAGGTGTCTTAAATCCTCTCCATCAAAGAGAGAATGACTCTTAAACAATTTCTATGGCTTGGAATCAAAAGATCTCTAAACAAATAGGTAGGAAAAAAAATACTCTTAAAAGCTCTTCTATTTCTTTTCCTCTAGATATCCCGAAATATGTCACTGGGACGAATCGAACAGTCATTTAGTTCCTTCAGTTGATCTCCAAACAGAACACATATTGGCCATACTGATCTCTGAACCATATTTTATTCTCAGCTTCAGTGTCAACATTTCCCTAAAGCACCTCTCTTCTTTTTCTAGTTATCTAACACCTTAGATACATAATGCCTTATATTATTTCATTTCTAGTTTTCAACCTTCCCTCGATTGTCTTAGTGCCCTCAATGGATTGCAAATGACCTTAAGATGACAACATTTTCCCATTTTACTTCACCATAAAAGTGAAGCTCAAAGATCTTTGGCACCCAAATTTGAAGCCTAGCTTCTACTTGTGATCCCATTACTGCAAATATGTGTAGAAATGACTGAGAAGATATCAGTGCTCTCTAATGCTAATTTGAAGATCCTTGCTTCCGCAAAGCTATTTCACTATTATCCATCATATACAGCAAATTTAACCTCAAGATTTTGTTTCCTAGAAAATTTTCTTATATTAGTGGAAAAAAAAAGACCTTTTCATTAAAAAAAGAAAAGAAAAGAAGACCATCTGTTATTAGTAGTAAATCAAATCCATCCATGCTACCCTCAGGACATTTTGCCTTTATCTTTATCCATTAATAATAGATATAGGAGCACAGGGATCTCAAATTGGCCACTAAGTAAAGAAACATAAATTGATTAGCATAATACTCAAATTACCTAATGCTAACATCAATCACCACATACGACACTAACTCTGAATTGAATAAGCCAACATGGCGACTGCTAAAGTTCATCATCTAAAGTTCATCCAGCCACCACAAATGCAAATCTTATAAGAAGAAAACAAGATACATTGCCACTTCGTACTTGGATTGAACTGGGAAGATAATAAATATTCATTTTTGCATGAAGACTAACCGGTGTTTGAGATAAGACAATACTCCGACGACCATTGGCTGGTATAGGTACCAACTGATGATTATGCTCCTTTACAAATCTCGTGACTACCCACTTTCCAGATTTATCTTTCTTCACCACGATCATTGCCTTACACCCTTCTCTCGTTATGGCTCGAGGCTTTCTATTTTCACTTCTCCGTGGTCTCAACTTACGGAAACCCTCTTTGTTGCACACAAGTCGACGCCAAACAACCTTTCCATCACGCATTGACCTTCTAAAAGCATCAACACGCATAATAAATCCCAACCGTGTGGCATATGCATCATAAAAAACCTTAGCAGCCTCTTCAGATTCAAACTCCATTCCTTGGTATGGTTCCATATCTGAACACTCTTCATTGGCCAGACCTTTCCCATTTGAACTCTCTATCATTTCCCCATCTTCAGCCATAGAAGGGCGTTCATCCACTGCGACAAATATCCAGAAATCTTAAGAAGATTCATTTCCAATTATACAGAGAAAAAATTAGTTCTCATTTTTGAAATGTGTAAACGATGAAGCAATTTCACCGTAACTGTTCATTATGAAACGTGGGAAACCTCTTTCAATTAATATGAAAAATGGAACCAAAAGATGCAAACAGGCCCAAAATGGAAGAAATGAAAGTAGGCTCTACGTTGTTCCAAACATATAGGCTACAATGTGAAGGATACTTTAGATAAAACGCAGTAAATTACTGTTCTTAGAAATCCAACTAAGCAAACTGACACAATACACCTCCTATCTAAAAAGCTAACCCATGAGGATCAGAACCGTGAGGATCGCATTCATTTTACGGTTATGCAAATAAAACAGGGGAAAAAACCGTCAAGCTCCGTATGAAAGAAAAAAAAAACAAGAGTCCAGAAATTCTTGTAAGGATGAAAGGGTTCAGAGGAGAGGAAGCAAAACACAAAACTTGTAAAAAGAAAAAAACGTTCTGTAACCAACAGCTGCAAATCGAAGACGATAACCAATTTGATGCTTTCGTACATTAAGCTAACAGCTCAGAAGATTGTATGAACCATAATTCAAATTTCTATGCTTAAAAAACTCCACAACGTTTACTGAGAGTTTCTGATGACTAGTTTAAACTCCAAAAGAAAAAAAAAATGAAAGCTTCAAGAAGGTTAATCACTCACTTAATTGACGATCCAAATCCAAATCCAACATGCTGAGTAGAGATGGAGAGGGTTTAGCTTATGTATCTATGCATTTATTGTTTATCTGAGCGGAGATTTTTATAGTAAAGAGTGCGCGAACCTGCAAATGGTACGAACGCCGAGGACGATAGAGAGCTTCGACGGTGAGAAACATCAGCACCTATACCTTCACAGCCAACCAATCAAAATTTGCCACTTCAGAATCTGCTTTGTAGCGATTAACTAAAATTATTCTATGTTAAAAGCTAAAAATCATATTAAAATTAACGAAAAAGAAATTTATGGCTCTCCAAAATTTTTGAAATTTTACTAAAATATTACATAAAAATTTTGATATCAGATAGGTATAAATTAATTGAAAAATTAAAAACAAGATAATATTATTAATTACGTGTTGATTATTGATTTTAAACATTCTTAATTTTTAGTAAAGTTATATAAGGGACAAATACAAAAATTTTATATTATTTTAATTATTTATTAAATTTTATATGAAGTTAATTTTTTGTTATCTTAAATACAACACTATTATTTTTTTATTTTAAAAATATAGATTTATAAATAAATTTCTTTAAATATAATTTAAATTATTTATTTTGATCTAAAATATTAACAATATCATAAATTGTATAAAAATTTATTTACTTGACATGTTAATTTTAAGTTTTCAAACTATTTTTTTAGTTTATTAGCGAGTTTTATACAATTTTTTTTCTGTAAGTTGAAATTTTATTTTCCTTCAATTTTGTTGGAATTTTTTTAAAATAAATAAAATTTAAATTTTTATTAACTTTACTCCTTTTAAAATTAATAACTTAAAATTTATTTAAATAATTTTATATTAAATTTAAAATTCTTAAAAATAATTTATTATTATTTAAAATATAAATATAAATTAAATTTTTTAAAAGATAAATTTTTATTAATAATATAATTTTTTTTAAAATAAATATATTTTAAATTTAATTAAAAATAAATTTTATTTAAATTCAAACTAATAGATAAAATAAATTTATCTTCACCAAATTTAAACAAAATTGTGATAGTAATTTATTATTATTAAATTTATTTAATATTTGAAATAAATTTTTGATAAATAATTTATTATTAATACTTTAATATTTAGTGGATGTTATAAATATTTTAAAAAATAGAATACTTACAAAAATAAAATATAATTAAAAGCATAAATATAATTTATTTATTTTTAAATATAAGGACAGAAATATTTGAGTACGAGGGCGTACACTCAAGAGATCCCCAGCAACTCGCATGGCTCTCGTCTGTCGACTCTAATCCTATGTCATGATCTAACGGTGAAAATCGACCATTTAATTCTGTAAACCCCTTCGAAACCTTTTTGTCCTTGCATGAGCAACCAGGGATCGCTTCTAGATTTTGAATTCATCACAGATTCTCTGGATTCTCAGTAAGTCCTTTTTTCTCTTCTACTTTTCCACACACAGCAACAGGAAAAAAAAGGAAATGTTAATAATGGTTAGATCGACTTTTGGAATTTTTTCCTTTGAATTTTTGTTTATATCAGTGTTCTTGTTCACTCCAAAATTTTCTTAAAACAATTTACTTCAGAAAGCTCCTTGTGCCTTTCAAAGCCCTTGTTAGAGGGTTTTTTTTATGCCTTCAAAGTTTTTCCCCTCTTTATTCGTGGGGAAAGTATCCGGGGAAAGTGTGTTCTTTTCTACTTTCTCCTTTTTTAGGTTGCTTAGAAAAAGAAAAAAAGAAGAAGGCAGTAGGTGGAAATATATGTTACTTAATCTGTTGTTGACTATTCCTGCGGATGAGAGAAGAAAGTTCTGTATTTTAGTTCAAAAATGAAGTATGCTTCTGGGTTTAGTTTCTGCAAATATGACATAATGTACTTATATACATATATTATTTATATGGATGAAAGCAGTATTTTTGGTTTCTTCATGGCTGGTTAATCTCGAAGCCCTTCTACAAGTATATGATTGACAGAACTCGAGTCAGCAGTTAACTTGTATGTTTTGCTTCATTGGATGATGTTACTGTAGAATTGTGTTTTCTGTTCTTTACCTGACATTCATCTGTATTTGGAATCTATATATGTCATGGTTCTAAGATTGAATCTCAATTCAGAATTTACGAAATTTCTTCTTTTGTGAATTGTGGTTCCTTTAGTTGCTGAACTTCCAGTTGAGGGAAATTTGGTAAAGAATAGGTCTATTGGTTGTTGCAAAATTCAGGTTATGTGCATTTAGCTGCCGGGTAAGGATAGTTAGAATGTTCGGCAAGTTGATCTTGAGATCTTATGAATCGTATTTCTGAAGCTTTGTCACTATAATGGACGAATACTCAGTCTTAGCCTACTTGTGAGATATAAATACATTAGTCTGCCTGTAGGCTTTTCCAAATTTTGTTTTATTGCTCGATTTCTCCTTGATAACCCTTTTGTGAAAACGGGCATGATTATTTCCTTTTCATGATTGTTTCCAATGTTTATATAATCGTTCTTAATTTTGCACTTTATAGTTTTTCTTCATGATATCTGGGCAAGTTTGTTAACTCTCCTATTATATGTTTTCCCCTTTGTTTGGAGCCCTCTTTCTCCTAATAACATACATTTCCATAAATTTCTCTGGATTAGGATATTTAAGGCAGTGAAGAGACTTCTTTCTTTTTCCATTCCATGAGTGCCATCTGTCAAATTTGATCAGACTGTAACGTCCATTTCTGCCTAATAACATACATTTCCATAAAGTTCTCTGGATTAGGATATTTTAATTTTAATGCAATCAAGAGACTTCTTTCTTTTTCCATTCCATGAGTGCCATCTGTCAAATTTGATCAGACTGTAATGTCCATTTCTGCCTAATCCTTATCTCTTTCTTTCTAGTAGCATTAATTAAACTAGGTCTTCGGCAGGAGTTTCCCTTTAGCGATACCATTTCGATCTTCATCTGAAACCTTGAACTTTTTGCTCTTCTGTCTCCACTTGAACCCAGAATGGAATCCAGTGTATACAACAGCAGAAGGTCTTGCCAAATAGTGCCATTTGGCCAATTTTATACTATGTCTAACTTGGTTCTGATGCTCTTTTTTTTTTAATTTTTCATTTCTCTCTTGGCGGAAGGAAACAACTTGATGTAAATGCTATGGCACAAATGATAATGGAAATCCTGTGTATACAACAGTGGAAAATCTTGCCAAATAGTGCCATTTGGCCAATTTTATACTGTCTAACTTGATTCTGATGCTCTTTTTTTTTTTATTTTTAATTTCTCCCTTGGTGGAAGGAAACAGCTTGATATAAATGCTATGGCACATTAATGATAATGGATTTGCTTAACCAAACTGATAAATTATGCAAGGTTGTTTATAGTACCTGAACAACACAAACCAAAACGTTATGAATTACAAAAGGTTATATCTACTGACTTTTTGTGACAGTGGATTTGGACAAGGAGGAAGTTGCAGCTGATAGCTCTATTGAGGAAAAAGCTTATGAGTTAGAAAGTGGTGAAGGAGATACTGAAAGAGGTGAAATTGGGAAGTCAGAAGGAGGTGAGGTTGGTGAGTTGGAAAGAGATGAAGTTTTAGAACCATATGTGGGCATGGAATTTGAATCTGAAGATGATGCTAGGAAATTTTATGTAGAGTATGCAAGACGTGTAGGATTTGTTGTACGTGTTATGCAACGTCGTCGTTCGGGGATTGATGGCAGAACTCTTGCTCGTCGACTTGGATGTAACAAACAGGGTTTTTCTCCTAACCAAAAGGGTGCACTTGGACCTGATAAGAAGCCACGCCCTAGTGCACGAGAAGGTTGCAAGGCAACTATCTTGGTGAAGATGGAAAAATCTGGAAAATGGGTCGTCACTAGATTTGTGAAGGATCACAACCACCCCCTGGTTGTTACTGCAAATGGATTCAGTACATCGGTGAGTTTCTCCCATGTTTGTTTGGGTTTGGATTTATTGTTCTCATATTCACTACTCAATCCAGTTATGAGATTTTTTTTTCTGGGGGTTCCAGGCGGATAGTGGGGGGTCAACTTATAAGATTGTTGAGTTTCTCTGTCATTTCTCTATTTTCTGGTTGTTAAGGAGAAATGCATTTCTCTTTCTGGGTTGAAAATCACTTGATGCACGTTTCAGTTATTTAAAAATTCAGTTTATCTTCTTTCTCATTTGTGTGAAGTTCATATTATCTATGGGGTTTTCACTTTTCACCTTGGTCATTCTTTTCAATCATACAATTCCTAAGGTGCTTGAACCTGACCCTAAACCTTTTTTCCTCTATGATATCCTTCTCAAAGATTGGGTCATGATTCTAAATCTAATTGTATGGTCTGCCTTTTTGTTTGAGTTAATTGCATTAACTGGGATCTGTGAATTATTTTCTAGATTTAGAAAGCATGTAAATAATATGGAAAATTATGTTTTCCTGCATATGGGGCAGAGCTGGACTCAGTTGTGTTAATTTGAGGAACTACTATGTGTTTGAATCTGTCGCACAGATGGATAAGATTATTCAATAAGATCATTATACTTGTATCCATGTACAAATACTAGAGGATGTGCTGTACCCACAGAAATTTTTCTTTGTGGCTCAGCTAATGTTACTTAAGTTTTGTCACAAAACTAAGAAAAGGTTTTTAAGTTTCCTGAACCATGGGGTACCGGGTACGAAAGTCTGCTCTAGATCTATATTACGCCTGGCATTAGGTGGTAGTGCCGCATACTCATGGTACACATGCTTATGTTATGGCATTCCTCTTGGGTTCTGTCCTCTCTTATATTGATTGTCCATGTAGTTACTTTACCGATTAGACTGATATTCTTCTTGGACTTTTTCCTGATGGTCAATGCTATTGACATTTGGACATGAATCCAGTGAAACATTTCCTTTATACCCTTCTGTATATTGTGACCAATGACAAACAATTCTTATATTGTGTTAAATAAAGAGTAGTTGTCTGAGAAAACTGTGGTTATTAATTTATAGGGAGATAAGGATAAGAAAATCAAAGAACTTAGCATGGAATTGGCACATCAAGAACAACTATGTGCAGCATATCGAGAGAAGTTGCTGTCTTTTATGAATAATGTTGAGGAGCAGACAGAAGAGTTGTCGTCGAAAATTCAAGTTATTGTTGACAATGTTAGGAAGCTTGAATCCGAAATGTTAAGACATTCTCAGAGTAGAAGATAGTCTTGGAATTTTTATGTAATAGCTTATTTATCAGTGCATTTTGTTCATAATTCTTATTTGTTTCTCAAATGGCTTTGGCTATGTACAGGGATTAGAATGAATTTCTTTTGTCAGGGTATTGAATATTGAACAGTTAACGTTGTGTAACCAATTCATAATGTTCTAATTGGGAAATGG
Organism: Carica papaya; assembly: GCF_000150535.2. The sequence goes on from NW_019014684.1 coordinate 374,213, forward strand.
AACTAGCTCTCTCTTCACCCTTTCAATATATCCTTGGATTGAAGGCCAGATTTTCTCAGAGAGGAAGATTAATTAATGCTTGTTTTATTTTTGGTCAAGTTTGATTTCATCTTGTCATTATAAATCAAACTTGAAAATTATGATTGAAGTTTACACTAAAAAATATTTTGATTCTTAGACTATGTTTGGAATAAGTAAAAGTTTATTTTGTGAAATTTACTTTGAAATTCACACATAATTTAATAATTAAAAAGACAAATTCTTTAGAAAATAAAACTACAAAATGCAATCTAAATCCAGCATCAGAAAAATTAAAGAATACATGCATCTTTCAGTGAGATCCTATTAATTGCATCAAATAGAAAGATCTGCAAATTTCTTGTCCAATAGAGAGAGAATTTCCTTATGACTACAAAATAAAAAATGAATTGGCTCGCTGGACATTGATACAGTTAATCAAAGGCATGTTTGAGATTTACCAGGAGTACCAAGCTCAATTTTTCTTCAGCAACATTAGTTAGAAAGCTTATACACATATGCAATTTCTAATTAGGCAATCTCTGGACACGATAAGTTCTTTAATTTCTTCAATCGAAACATTACCTGCTCATTCATGGATCATAACATCGTATATTTCACACTCAAATATCAGTCACAAGATATGTCATAGATCAAGTCACCTGTGTAAAGAAATTTGTTTATATATACCACATTCCTTTAAGTACAGATGGGGCTCCATAACACTGCTTTAAGCATGTAGCAGATAGACTTTTGAATCATATTTTAAAATAAGAACTAAAGAGAAAATTAAAAAAGAAAGTCACCGTATGAATACCTGAAAAGCCTTCAAAAATCAAATTTTCTGTTTCCCTTCACATCTGGAACGAGTCTTTTAGACCAAAAAAAACATTACAGGGTCTTAAACAAAGTGATAGATCTTCCCTCTATCACCAGGAGCAGCAATTGTCTGATGCATGTAATGAATAACTCAGTAAACTTTCTTGTATGAATAACATTGAAATTGAAGAGTAATTAATATATTCGGAGTCAATTGTCCGTCTCCATGATTTTAAAACAAAATCTAGTGCAGACATTCTGAACATTTTGGAAGATGAAGAGTCATGCTGTATGATTGAACTTTGATAAATAGCAAAAAATATTTGAATCAGCCATGAACATATTAAACTTTCATATTCATTACATAAATTTAGAAGACAAAAGTTACCAGATAATATATAAACATTATAAGAAGCATAGATTTTAAGAACACTTATTATTAACTGTTTAAAGTTGCAGTTTAGTTTTTCCCCTTTCTTTCTCACTTTTTCAAATGATGGTTTTAAATTGTAATCTGTTACATGTATGCACATAGATATATAAGTTTTCTTACTTTTTCTTAATAACGACTGATAGCAGTCATATATATCATGTTTTCCATACAAGATCAACCATGTCGTTATTGTACCAGTACAAATGTCAAAATCACCTTTAAGGAAAAAAAAAAAAAAAAAACCCCACTAATAGCCTAAACAACGAAAAAGAAAAAAAGAAGTCTTATCTCCTCTTTTTCCTTAAAAGTGAAGCAGCACGCAAGAACATCCTATCAACCTCATCAAAGTTTGGAGAGGAATCCATATCCTCCCCTGATAATTTGGTTCTTCTCGAGTTGGCAGATATTTGACGCAGGTGATCATCAAAATCTTCTGTCTTTTTATCATTTTCAACTGGAAATTTTTCAAACTGCTCAATATAAAGAGGCCGTTCCACCTTCTCTTCAATCTCTGTTCCAGAATCTGTCTCAAAAATATCCGATAAATTTTCTGAATCTGTTTCCATATCCAAATCTGTTAAAGAATCACCATCAGAATATTCTTTGTTTTCATTTATAATCTCTTTCAGCCTATCTGAACACCCCGCTTGAATGCTTGAAATGTCCCCGGAGTCCATATTGTCAATTTGAGAGTTTTGGACATCTTCTATGCCATTACTCCTGGTCTCAGCTTTGCTTTCAGCCTGTGCCCGAAGCAACTCAAGTTCTTGTTCAAGGCTTGGAATATATTTCTTGACAGCTCGGAGAGCATCCCTGTATTTGGATTTATCCAGAGCCTGTGCAGGTGAAATGAGAAGGAAATTAGAATATATATTTAGGAATTTTACACGAATAGCACAAAATAGAATGGCTTTAAACCAACAATCAAGAGTAAACAAAACCTTTCACTTTAGAGGAGAAAAGCAAGAGGGAGGAGAAAAAATCACCTTCTTTCTTGAGAGGGTAACTCTAGGTGACATTATCTCTGTTGGCGGTTGTGAATAATTTTTCCCTCTGTACATAATTATTGTGTTCTCCTCATGAATGTCAAGGACAATCCCACCGCTCAGTCTTGCCAGCTCTGCAGCAATCTCTTTCACCTCATCCGGTGAGAATGTTTTAACCACAACCTTCAGAGTCTGATGTTTCTTCCAGTGCAGGTGCATGTTCAGAATTACACCCTGGTATATTCCACGTCGGCCAACTGGTACGTAGTTCTTGCACTTGAGGCCCATCTTCAAAAAGAAGAAGTGCTCTTCCGGGGTCAATATCTCTGGATCATGGGTTGTTTCGGATGATTCTGCAGGTTCAAGCTTCTTCAAAGATTCAACAAGTCTTTCCTCTTTCTTCCTAGCCTGGGAAAAAGGATGAGCAGCACATATGTGAAGATAGTAGTTAGAGAAAGAAAATACAATAATCATTTTAAAAATAATTAGCAACAGTGTTAAATTCCAAATAACAAAGAGAAACAAATAAGAGTTAACAGAATCATGGAAAAAACAAAGCATCAATGCATCATTATGTTATACTGCAGGAGAATTTTAAAAACAGTCTGTCATGTTTAAGAGTTCCATAGCTTTTTCTTCTAAGGGACATAGGGTAAACTCTAATGGATTAAAGCACAGTATAAATCAAATGCTTTATAACAGCCTAACCTTTCTCAACTTAAACAGAATTGTTTCTTCTACAGTCATTCTCTCATACTCTTTCCTCTTCTTCCACCTGAAGAACTTAAGCCACCTCACAACTGCTCGTTTTCCCTTCAACTTTTTCCTCTTCACTTTAGTAGCACCATCACTATCCAGTGTTGCACTCTTCCCAGAATAAGTTACAGGCTCCACAACTTTCTCAGCAGTATCCACAAATGAAGCTGAATGAATATAAAGGTGCCCCAACAATGGAAACCTTGCTATGTTATAAACTCGTCGAAGAGCAGGCTCTTGATACAAAACCTTGCACATAAAATCACCAAAGCTACTGCAGTGTGAGTTAATCTCCATTCACTATTCTCTTACAGTAAATATTGATTAAGGATGCATTTCTAAACTCTAGATAAAAAATTATCACATGAACATCTGCGACATAGGCCCATGGATGTACAGGTGCCAAAGAACTATTCGACTCAAGCAGAAACAACAAAAGGATACAATACTAAACAAAAAACATAATGATCACAGGATAAAAAGAATATCTTTCAAGACTTCAAATAATAAAATCCAACTAAACTCAATAAATTTGAGCCTCATCTAACTGGAGTAGAATTAGTAAAATTAAGCTTCAAATACAATTAACAGCTTCTTGGTTGACATCATGCTATTTCCATTCTATTGATAATTCTCAGTTGATATATAAATGCAATCCTAATTTTCATACTTGATTTACAATTGAAAAAACTCAACTCTTGTGTTGAATTTTAGAAAAAAGTCTATTTCTACTTGCTTTTGTAGGTATTGTAAAAACTCTAGCTTGAATTGAGAATGGAATTGAACTTAAATTAAAAATTAGCTTGAACTAAAAGTGATTCATCCTAACTTGACAACTAAACATGCCCACATTAGACAGTCATATAGTCTTCGAAAATTATATCATGCACAAAAGACCTCATTAAATACTTCCCAAAACCAGATAATATAAGGATGAAAAGAAAGCCACAGAACAATGTCTCGCCATCTACCAACACAAACTTAAGTTAAAACTAAGAATTTTTAACAGCTGTTATATGCATTCCTCATATTCAATAACAACTGTTCATATTTTATTTTCATTCTTCAACAACCACAAGAGACACAAGATACAGCGCCAAAAACAAAAATTTAGAGATACCAGTTTCTATAATCATGTATGTGTGTGTGTGTGTGTGCGTGTGTATAATATCAAACTGAGAAGGAATATTACCTGCGCGTGTGAAGAAGGTTTCTGTAATAAGAGAAGGGAGTTGAATTAGAGAGACATTTGAGCTGATGAGACTTATAAAGGGCCACTGAAGCTCTACGCCAAACCCTCCCTGCCATCATTTGCTTCATCTCTCTCTCTCTCTCTCTCTCTCTCTCTCTGTCTCTCTGTGTGTGTGTTCTGTTGCCTGTTCGTGCACTGGGATTTAATAACATATCCCATTAGATCCAGTTTTTCTGAACCAATAATCTAACAAATAAAAGTTTTTCACCCCTCCTAAATATATAGAGAAAAATTATACTTTTTTTTCAATCAAGATCTAAGAAGTAAGGAAAACCTATTATATTTCTATCCGCTGTATTTAAAATTTTGTTTTCAGAATATTATTTACAAAAATTAAATGCCTATTGAAAATAAAGAACATATTTTTTTATCATTGTACTAACACTAACTGTTAAAAGGAAATGTCACAACAGGTGACATTGAGGTATTGCAACATTATTCAGAAAGAGAAGTCATGATTGATACTTTATAGTGTGGAATCAGCCACCCAATGCTGGCAGTGATCTTCATGAAAAATCAGGTTCAGAAAATGACACCAAATCAAAGAGGGTTAGGCACCCAGGATAAAAGCTTTCAGATAATGGCTAAATTTTTTTTTAATGTACTAAGTACTGAATTAGGAGAAAACCAAAAACTGATAAATGGAAACGACCAAAATATATGGAACTTATTAACATGCTAAGGAAATAAAGCAATTTGCCACTGCTTATGTAACTTATTAAGGAAACTAAGTCTAACAAACCAAAAGAAAATTGAGGGAACCATAGCACGTAAATAAGATCATCCAAGGGTCTCAAGAGCAAAAAAGAACCAGTACCTAAACAGAGGGCGTGAAGAGGAAATAACAAAAATGATAAACCAGATTTTCTGCTATAAATCTACCAAAAGCAAACTCAGAGCAAGCACCGAAAGATGGAGATTAAACAGTCCTTGTCAAATGTACAATGTCTTGCCTTTAATTTGGTCACTGCAAAGTCCAAATTGAAAGAGCAATCCCATGGCCTCATTAATGCTCAATATTCCATTTTAGAAATTCTTTCATCAGCTTCTCAACCAATCTAATTCTCAATATTGAATATATGGAATTAAAAAACTATAATCCATACACAACCAAGGAATCTGCTTAGGCTAACTCATATCAAAACACGATCCTTTTTACTACTAGCATGTCATGATTCAGATTAATTGGCGAAAGAGTAGGAGATGCAGGACATGAATAATTTCACCCACTAAAAAAAATAGTCATTAGTTTCTCGTGTGTGTGTGTGTGTGTGTCTCAAGTCACTAAAAATTGTCAAGAGTGACTTTGTCATAAGCGGAGCCGTATCAATTTCACCAACTGTACTGGGAGTTGAGAAACTATACAGATAGGCTTCCATCAATAGTTACTTTAAGCCTTCCATTAACAACATAACGAAGAGCTCCTTACACAAGAAGAAGAAGCTTCTGCAAGAATCTTACCAAAGTATCTAGCTTTACCTTACATTAAAAAGTAGCAGGTACACTGGAAGCCCTTTTCTGCTTCTACGTTTCCGGCTCTCTACCATTCATCTGTGTCTTCAAAATCAGAGAAGAAAAATACCCCTTTCGACTCCATTTGTGCTTCTCCCTCTGCTCTTGGTTCCTCTCCTTTTCCTCTCTCTCTCTCTCTCTCTTTCTCTCCAGACCGCTCCCTTTCTGCCCCAATTTCCAATCTCCTGCTTTCCAGAAAATCAATTCGAAAAGAATGGCCGCAAACAGTACACTCTATCTTATAACCCAAAATCCTCTAGAATCGCAGCCATTACCAAATACCAAACCCACAAACAACCGCGAACAAATTCTCCTCCCCTGAAAAAACACTTGAGCATTCCATCTTATGCACCAATTCTCTGCTTCGCTTCATCTCACAGTTCAGTTAGCCGTGCCCTAATCTTGACCATCAGCACCTCGACGCATTCACACAGCCAGTAAAGCTTAGAAATTCCCAAACGTCATGGTGCTCGGTTCCCTTCACCGGCTAAAGTGAATTAGGCTGGAGCAAAACCGTTTGGGACGGTCTTTAGAACCTGGACTCGTAATTTGGGGCCCAATTCCGCTGCTCAGAGTGGATGAGCGTCAATTTGAGCTGATTTTATAAATATTTTTTAGTAAAAATTTATATAATTTAATAATTAAACGGTAATTATATATTAATAATAATATAATTAAAATTTTAATATAGAAAATAATACTATCAACCTCGTAAAATTATATGATCAAATTGAGAACATAACGTAAAAAGAATACCTTTTATATGTGGACCAGTAGAATGATACAACACCATAAATTTCTTCTATCTTTTTTCGACAATTAATAATTAATTATGCTAATTTTGATTACAAGAAATCAAGTAAACAAACCTCCATCTCTCTCTCTCTCTCTCTCTCTCTCTCTCTATATATATATATATATGTATGTATGTATGTGTGTACATATATATATGTATGTATGTATGTGTGTACATATATATATGTATGTATATTAACTGGAACCTAAAGCAGCAAACCCGCCACCTTTCATCATCTGCTTAAACTCCTTGAAGTTAACCATGCCATCTCCGTCAACATCCACCTTGGTAATCATCATCTTGCAATCTTCTATCGTTCTTCCCTGTTTCAGACCCAACGATGCCAACACTGATCTAAGCTCCTCCACCGTTATGAATCCGTCGCCGTTTTGGTCGAACACGTTAAACGCCTCCTTCATGTCTTCTTCCTCGTCTCTCTCGTCCATTATCGTCTGGTATAGAGCTCCGAACTCTTCAATGTCTACGTAACCGTCTCCGTTCACGTCGATTTTCTCGATCATCTGAATCAAATCTTTGTCGGGTATGTATATACCCAGATTCTCTAGCGAGTCGTTTAGCTCCTTTTTCGTAATCTTCCCGTCTCCGTTCCTGTCGAACATCTGGAAAACCCGACGGAGCTCCCCTGGATCCATGTTTTCTTTTCCCTATAAAGAAAAAAGTTGACGAATATATATATATATATATACCTGTAAAGAAAAAGTGTCCGTAAATATATACTGTATGCCTATGTATATATATATATATATATATATATATATATGTATACGAGCTTTTTTATGAAGGCATGTATGCAATACCTGTACGTAACTGAAAAATCAGAGCAGAAAAGCTCTTCCTTTGAGAGGTTAAGGAGGGACAGAATTAAGAGAAAGGAGAGGGAAATTACCGGGGGGAAAAAGTAATTAAGTTATAATTAATTAGCCTTAATGAATACCAAATCTGCGGTTGTAAAGCTAGCTAACAAGAGTTGTTTAACTAATTATTAAATTAAGCAGATAATAAATAATGAAAATGTGTATTTAATTTTTTAAGAAGAAGAAGAAGAAGAAAAAAAAAAAAGAATTTTCAAACAGATAATCGATTATTTTCCCTTCGTTTTTTCAGGTGTACAAAATCCATAATTGTAGTTTTTTTCAAGAGGTCTAGAAATAGCTGTCAGCTTTGCCGTTGAGCAATATTATATATGATTTGTTGTTATTTTGGGTGTGTTGATAAAATTAAAGCTGTTAATTTTGATTTGAAGGGTTGGTTTGTTAGGTTATTGTTAATTGAAGTACGGTAATGGGTAATTTTAGGAGTGATCAAGACTAAATTTAGGAGGTTAATTTTGGTTAGTCTGGCAAATTAGAGGGTTAATCTTTAATTGGGTTGGTTCCTTTTTTTTTTGTTTTTAGAAGTTGATTTAATTGTATATTTGTAGTTTATTTACCGCTCCAAAAAATATAATTTGATAGTAATTATACAAGTGTGTGAAATAAATTTTTGATTTTAACATATTTATTTGTTCCAAACATAAATAAAAAAAAAAAAAAAAATGACTTCAACGGTTCCCAACTTAGCTTCGTAAACCCATTCGTTTAGCTCCCTTCTAAAAAGTACGCACAAAACTATATTTGAATGCATACGGTGGTGTTTCCGTTGCTAGTTTACTTGCGATTTTTTCATTTTATATATTAAAAAAACATATATATATATATATATTAATGGCTTTAAAAAAATATATATATATATATTTTCTAACAATTATGGTGAAATTTGATTGGCATTAGGAAATGAAGTTGAAAATCAGCAAGTACATATAAGACTCTGTTAATTAAACAACATATAAATAATAACATATCTTTTAACAAGTACATATAAGACACATAATGCGTGATTAAAAGCAACACACTAGTAAAAATGGTTGGAGATACCCACTGCCCCATCCCAGCCCACAGATGGTTAAACTTGATGTCCTCTCTGAATATCAAACTAAATATAAATTTTTGAATAAATTCTAAAACATATACATCCTTATATAACAATTAAGTAACCAATAGCATGTACATGAATGAAAAATCTTATGGGTCAAGGAAATAGTAGCAGACTAGACTATTTTTGGAACATCGTACCTCATCCGTCGTGTCATTCAAAAACTTTTCATCTGAAAAGAACATGAAAACCCATTCAAACTTTTCTTCAAGAAAGAAAAGGAAAAATGAAAATGCCATTCTATCAATTCAAAGGTTGTGTTGCCTAGTGCGACAATCCCAGTTTCTGAAGTACATCCAAAATCTTGGTTGGCAAACTTGGTTTTCACACAACAGACACTGAAGATTATTCTTTACAAACCTGTAATCATTAACCATTCAACTTCCTTACAAGTGGATTTGAAAGAATGTCAGAGTTTACTACGCTGCAGAGCTACGGATAATGCAGCTCAAAAAACCAACATGACTGACTTGATATGGACCTAAAACCGTTTTAGAGACTGGTGAAGGAAGAGATGTTCCAAGAGATAAAAAGAAAAAAAAGGAAGGGTGCAGAGAAATCTAAAGAGACAAGGAGGCAAACATAGCATAAGTAGAGGTCAGTATGCGTTGGTCACTTACGAGATTACACAAAGAACTTTTTTAGATCATATAAAGAACGTAGAATCTTTTCTGACAAAAGAAAAATTAATTAACAAGGCGCCATTCATCAAAAGGGAGTGCCAACCATATACAACAGAGTCAATACTTATGAGGTCTCCCAAATCCCCTCCAGCCAAATAAAAGAGAATGTCCCTAGAACAGAAAACACAGGTTAAAACCATGAATTCCCAACTCCATCAAAAGATAAAACAACTTCCATAAAAGCATTTCTATTTCTAGTTTCCAAATAATCCACATACTGAGGGTGATAAGAGATTGAAATTTTTATAAGAGATTGAAATTTTTTCTTATCCAGCAATGCCCAAATCTATATCTTTAAAAGGCTCAACAATCACCGAACTCAAGCTTGGTTTTTGTAATTGGTTTGCACTGCCTTTCGCGATGTAAATATATTGCTTCATTTTCTTCTAAAGAATTCACTCAACTCAAGGTGGAATGAAAATGTAGCTTTTGACCAAGCCAGTAGCATGGAATTATCAAAATCTAAGTCACTGACATATGCATGATACAGAAAAAGGTCCATAATATACAGCTATTATGTCAATGCAATAAAACATACAACCCCAGTCAAACATTATACAGAGATCTCCATCATTCTCAACTCTTTCTTTTCAAACTTGAAATGACATCAGACACAATGCAGATTGCATATTAACCTACCTGCTCCCACAGCAATGAGACTCAAACTATGAAGCCATGCTGTCTGAGACTCAGGTGGACATTTCTGGAGATGACTATCCCATATGGTCTAATTTAAAAACTGGCAAGTTCTCAAAATCTTTTCACATCAACCAGCTCTCCCAAAAATGTAAACAGCTTTTAGATTCCAATGAAAGCAGATAAGGAAGGGCAAAGCCCCTCCCTTAAATACAGGAAGCTGCCTGGTTCAAAATTCTCACTATGGACAGCCTACGGAGAAGGGGAAAGATATCATCAAGGGCTGCCACTGTTTCCTTAAAGAGTGAGAATCCCCCAAGCATCTTCTTTGTTGCTCAGGAGCTTGAAGGTCGTGGAATTCTTGTCATGGATTGTTTCTGTTTCAATTGTGAATTAGATTTGAAGGGGGTTTCAAAGTTTCTAAATATAGGAGGATGTTTTGTACTCTTATTCCCATTTCTACTTTTTCGGGTCATGTGGGCAGACTCTTTCAATTGAATTAATGATAAATGTCTGATTCCCTAAGCATTCTGTTAATAAGGAATTTCATAATTCGTGATAACAATCTAGGAACCTGACTGGTATTCCGACTTCTCATTTCTATAAGTTCCTAGGCAGCACCCCTTGGTGCCTGTTTACAAAAGTTTGTTCTCCCAAAAAAGAAAACTTGTATGTTTGACTTCAGCAAGTTTTTCGCCAAGAATGAATTGTAGAAATGCAAATTCTATACTTCTGTATAACTACTTATTTCATATTTCTACTAAACAACTGAACCATAGACAAATGAGCATCTAACAAGCAATTTATAAACATGCGCTTAAGTCGCAGATAAGCCAAATATCGGATACATAAAGCCAAGACCTGCACTACCAAGACATGACACTGGATCAACAGCATTCCACCCCTGAACAATTCCAAAAACTGGAAAGTTTCACTCTTTAACACATTTTTAATTGACCTTACTAGAAATTGACAACTTTGTATTAGACCGCGCCCGCAAATCAGCCTCATGAAAATTGGAGTCTACAGCTTAACTACCAAACTTAACACCGTTCCCTCAAATTAAACTCCAGGAAAGAACACCTTCCAAACAGTGTTTCAGTAACTGGCACACGTATCTAAAGACTAAAAATATAAATAAACGGAATCTGTTTTAAGGGATAAGAATTGGAGCCAATCACAAATGAATATAAGCATAAAAAAAATCCAGACAATAGCACTGAAATGAAACACAACACAAATCCCATGGGCAGCATTAACCAACAAGTAGTTAACCCACAATTCGGGGAGAAAAAACTATAAGAAAACCTTGAATTCTTTTACATCGAATACCATAATTTTCAGCCCATTATTATCATAGCAACACAGAATACAAAAGGAAACCCCAATTTCACCCTTGTTTTATGGAATATCCCAAGGTTTAGGTTCCGGAACCGCGACAACCATACCTTGGAGGTCAGGAGTAAGTACGACCTGACAGCCCAACCTAGAGTGCTTGTTCAAGACCCGAGCCCGAGAGTTACGTTTCAAGACATACTCTTCGTCGTAGGAGCGGGGTGGGAGCTTTTCGAGCCACTCCTGAGCGATATTGACCTCGCATTCGGCAGAGCAGGCATCGATCTCCTCGAGCCGGTGGGATGCAGGGTCGATCAAGCCGTTGTTAGCGAGAGCCTTCAGCAGAGTCTGCCCCGAGAGTCCGACTACTTGGCGCTTCCTTCCTTCCTGGTCGATCGCGAACATCTTGACGATCCGATCAGCGACTTTCTTGGAGGAAGATGTCGGCGATGCTGAAGTGGCGGAGGAGCGGAAGATTGTGGACTTGTTTATGGAGGGAGAGAGGGAATGGAGCCGCTGGATTTGAGAGGGAAGCTTTCGGAGAGCGGCGGCCATCGCCATTTCGGAGGGAGGTTTGTTGGAGAGGACGATGAGAATGTTTATTTTGGGCTGCGAGGTTGGAGACGAATTTCTCTACACTGAATAAGTGAAGTTACGTACATGTTGTCAATGTTATTTGCCTAATTTTTATTATTTTAATTTCAAGCATTTAAAGGCCACAAAAATAGAACTGAATTTCCATATATAATTTATTATATTAATTTTCAATTTTATATAAAATATTAATCATTATTGTTTAAAAAAAAAAAAAAGAAAATCAATTTCCCGTTCTTCAACGAAGCATAAAGTCTAAACCAAGTTTCAACTCGTTATTGCCTTTGGGCATATGACTGGCTAAATTCTTATATATTACAAATAGAGTAGATAAAAATCTATATAATTAATAGTGTATGCGAGAGATACAGAAAAGAGATTATAAATTTAAATAGTGTACGTAGTAATATAAAAATTTAATAATAAATTATATATTTATAATGCTATTAATACTTTTTTAAGTTTTTTAAAAAGAAATTTAAAAAGGGGATAAAAGTTTATTTACCCATTTTGAGTTACTGAAAGAATATAAATATATTGACGACAAACACTTCCATGGACAGCCGTACGATACTTACTGTCCCAACCAAGTCCGAATTTTCCACTTGCAGTCATTCATTTTATACCTTACAACAGATACAGGCACCGCAGAAGACCAGAATGAATAATTTGAGTCCATTGAAGAACGATTCCGATTCTGCGGATACCAGTTCCTATTTTTTCAAGTGTTGCAAAATAAGCAAAAAAACAGATAGATGATCTGAAACTGCCTTGGAGAAATATTATTAAAACTATCATCGGACAAAAAGAAAATGCAAAAGGATAACTCTTATTAGTTAACTGCTGTTGAAAACAGATCTGCACTTATTTAACTGCTCACCAACGGACTGGTTTCTTTTGGATAAAACTATCCCAACCTCTCCCCAGGAGCGCAAAACAACAATGACGCCAAACAGTACAGAACTCACAGTTATGTTGAAGATTGCAAAATTATACCACTAAGCTCTCTGCTCCACATACGAACCAGAAAGTCCAGATGTTCCAAGAACAGAAACCTGGAATAAAAGAGTAAAAAATATGTTAGAAGACAAGAATTTGCATCTGTTTTCAGAACATCAATAAGTATTAAAGTTTTCCCGACATTCTCGCATTAACTCCTGAAGATTCATGCCCATTCTGTGTCATCTGAATAAAGAATATGCTAAACCAGCTCAGGTATCTTCTTAATGGTAATCTGTCTTTCTAACTTCCAGAAGAGAAGAAAGAAGCCAGAGGAAGTAGTAAACTGCATGACTCAAGATGGGTAAATCATTTTTTTTTTCTTTTCAAGAATTTGTTTTTTGAGAGAAGAAGGATGGGTGAATCTTCCCCTAGGATCTCTAACATGATCACATGGTCTAGAAATAGACTACACAGCACACATAATGCAAGAAGAACTACTACAAAATAAATGTACATGGACATGCGTGCCTATATATAATTCAAAGTGAGAGAACAATTGTTTAAAACGTTCAGCTAGTTATGACACATCAAATCACAAAATGAGTTCTATAGACTTGCAACAAATAACCATCATCATGAAAACTATTGACTAGGTAATATAGAGCTAGGAAACATGCAATATATCCAGGTAGACTGTGAAAGCTTTCAATACCTTGCCCCACTCAGAACCAAGACCGCTGCACCTCATCTTTAAATGAATCATCTTTGTCCCCAATTCCATCTCAACTTTCTTCCGTAAATAAGTTTCATCAGGTCCAAATGCATCTAGATAAGTGGTGTATCGCTGATAAACAATACGCAGTGCACTGTTAATCTCATCTGGTAAGGGCTTTACATTCTGCAGGAAAAAAAAAATCAAATGTCAAATGGTCGAACGAAAAGTGAAATAGAAAATAGAATATAAGACTTCCAAACAAATGAACTACGAATTGATTCCTTAAACTCATTCACAAAAGAACTTTCATGTCTAAAATAAATCAGGAAATTCAAAAGGCTTTTTCCCTATCCAAACTCTCAATGAAAATAAATTTGTTTCTTTTTTAGTTTAACCCCTTTATTCCTTTGAAATAATAGTTTAACCCTTTTATAAATTACAATACCTCGCCGCTCAATCCAATGCTATCATCAATTTCCATTTTCAGGGATGTGAGAATCCCACTGAACTCCTCAACAGCTTCAGCTGCACGGAAGACATTTGCTAGAGCCTCCTGGCCAGCCTTGTCATCAGTATTCTTCGACAATATCTTCTTTGCATCTTGGACCACGGTATGAGGGATCTCATCCCAACTTGTTGCCATCAAGTCCTTGAAAACATTCAGAGCTTCAGGGTCTTTTATGACAGGCATATGAGTTACATCTTCACTAAAATGACGGATGCTTCCTACACCCACTGCCAGAGAGTACCTGCAATCTGTGAATTATACCAACATTCTCAACACTGTTCATGGACAACAGAAGAAACATTCATAAAGCTACTGAACTAAAAGCTCAACCACAACCATAAGGCACCAAAAAGAAGCGTCGCTCATTAACTCAGAAAGATAGTTCCAGATTGATAAAGATGAGTTTGTAAATTGTCTCTCAAACAGTGAAAATTTAGTCACCAGCTATCAGGTCTCAGCCAAGTCCAAAATATCCCAACGGCATATGAGGCAAGAATATTTAAACAGTAAGTATGGACATAAATATAGAGAATGAATCACCTTTTCCTGGTAATATCTACTGAGACAAGCAGTACTATCAAGTTTCAGCCAAGTCACAAATATCACAAAAGCATATCTAGCAAGAAAATTAAAACGTGAGTATGGACATTAAGATTTAATGAAATGTATCTTTTCCAGCTAAGAACCGACTGAGAGCAGCAGTATTAGAAAATCATCACAGAAGTGGAACCACTCAGGGCCTAATTCAATCGCAGAACAAAGCCAATATTCTGTTCCAGAGGAAAAAAGAACCAGCAAGAACTAGTGCAATTATATCTTTTTTTTTTTCCTTTTCTTTTGGGAATATGTATTTTCCAAACTAACAAAAAAGGTTATAAGACATTAAAGAAAATGTGAAAGTAGAATCAAAACAATCCTCCAAAATGAATCAATCAGGTACAAGATCAAACACATAAACTATCAGAAAAATCATTCAACAAGTTACACCCCCCAAAATGTTCCAATTTGTTCAATCGAACATCTTTTCTTGAGAAGTAGGAATCCACTATTGCTACCAAATCCAACGTGAAGTGGCACAAGAAAATCAAAAAAGGAGATTAGCATGTTAATCAACGCTGACAGTTTCATGAAAAAACACTGAAAGCAGCGAATATGGATTCCTAAAACATGAAAAGATATAAAATAAGGGGGGAAGTACCAGAAGGAAGGCTTTTTGGAGGAGCAGCAGAAGAAGGTTGAGAGAGGCTGAAGAAGTTCCAAGAAGCCACCATGTAGTGGCGATAGAGCTGCTGATTTTGGGTGGTGAAACATGAGGATCTGATAGAAGCTGCTTTCGCTGCTGCTCTGCATATGGATCTCAATACCACCATCTTCTCCGTTTCTTCTCCTACTATTTTTCTCTGTATCAAGCTGAAACCTACAAACAGGTTTTTGTTCAGAAAGCTAGTAACCAACTTGAAATCACTAAGCATCCAAATGGCTAGATGATTGCACACAGGAAACATCGCATCATGATAAAAGTTGAGCATAATACAGCTCCAAGACAATATGATAGACTTGATATTCTGAAGCCCTTTTACAGGCTGGAAAGGAAGTAGGCGATGTTTGAAAAAAAAAAAGCAGACCAACTCAAAGCAATACAAGAGCCAATAAGACAAGCATAGAGAAGTGCTACTACTTAACTCAGATGTCTCATATGCACCTCACCTCCATGTTTAGCTTTTAACGTTTATAGTAATTTAATAACATTATGTAATAAGAAGATAATAGTCTAACATAAATTACGTCAAGATGAAAATTAATATTTACAGCAAGAAAAAAAAAAATCATTACTTATAGATGGGTGCAAGCATATCTAAATTATACGCTTAAACATACTTGAAATATATGAAACTAATATCAACTCAAGGTCTCTGATTTCAAGGGTTAATAATTGCTGAAGTGAAATCCAAGAAATAGAAATGTTTTATTTGATGAAACACCATTTCAAGTTTCAATGGATAATGTGCTGGTTCATGGAACCATAGGTTCTGGGTTAGATCCCCAGTGGTGTCAACTGAAGTAGGAAGAAGGAAATCCCAGTCGAGCATCCAATTTAAGAGTTTTTTATCTGGAAGAAAAAAGAAACACCATTTCAAGTTCACTTGGGCTTGCACATGGGAAACGCTGCTTCCAACTGAGTATTCTGTGTCATTTAAGTCAAGGACCCATCAAGCTACTTAAAAGTATATTATTCCCATTCACTCAAAAAGAGCACATGGCACCTGCTTGCACCTATTCAAGACAACTTATTTGCATCGTCAAAAGAAAGAAATCAACACAATAAGAGAATGACATGCAGCTTCAGAAAAATGGAGGAAGATTGGAATAGAACAATTAGATTTCAGATCCTAACCAAAATTGACATTTCAATCACAACCAAACGCTTAGAGTTATCAAGTGGTATCAGCTGTGGCCTGTAAGATCTGTTAGTCACTTCAAGCTAGCAAAATCAGAATAAGAATGTAGTTTTTGACCATGTTTCAAAAGATCATACAGTCCCAATCAAACATTATAAGGATCCCCGTAATTCCTAGCTCTTTCTTCACGAACTTGGAATAATGTCAAACACCCCACAGATTGCAAGTCAGTCTAGGTGATTTCACAGTGACAATAAACTGTGAATATGAAAGCCAATAACGAATCAGGAAAAGAAAAGCTCTCTGTTGGATTTGAAAGCAAGTTTTTCAACAATGGTGATATCAAGAATTCAAAACCTCTATTTATAAATATTTATTTCTATTTCCTTCCAACAACTGAGCCATAGAAAAAAAAAGCTGTTTTATAGAGATTTCATAAGAGTAGGAAACAAGCCATATCTCAAAAATATAGAGCCAATAATTGCTCTACCAAGTTCTCTTAAAAAGGAATTGATCTACTAAGAGACAATATTGATCTAACTGTATTCTTCCCCTGACTAATTTAAAAAACCTGGAATTTCACTCTAATAATCTGCAAAGAGATCAGCAACTGACAATTTTCTACTGCACTGTGCCCACAAAATCAGCCTTAACAGTTCACTTACTAATATTAATAGCATTCCTCAAAGAGGAAGAACTTTTCAAAGCATTGTTTTACCATGTATCTTATTCTTCAACATAAGCACAAAAACTATGTCCTGACTTGCGAGGGAAAAGAATGTGAGCGAACCCATACAAGCATCAAAAACCAGACAATAGCATTGAGACGAAATACTAACCAATCCCAACAGCAGTAACAAAACAAGGAATTATCCACAGTTGGAAAACAAACTATTAAAAAAAGCCATAAATCGGTTTCCATCCAGCTCCACATTTTCAGATCATTAGACTCGGGAACCACGACGACCACACCTTGGAGGTCAGGGTGGTATGCACAGATCGTGAAAATCTTCACGATTTGATAGCCGATTTCTTGAAGGACGAAGATAGGACGCTGACATGGCGGAGGAGTATTATTTCAAAAAAAAAAAAAAAAGAAAAACGACATGGCGGAGGAGTAGAAGATTAGGGATTTGGTTGCGGAGGAAGAGAAGGAAAAGATTTGGTGTATCTGGAGGGAAGCTTTTAGAGAGTGGTAGCTATCTCTATGTTGGAGGATGCTTTGTTTCGAGAGGAGGGTGAATGATTTCAGTGGTTGGACATGGAATACTCTGCAGTGAGGATATTCTAGCTAGAAAACCCATAAAATCAAAATAATCTTTCATATATTCAGAGAAAAAGATAACACTCAATCCAAAATGAAAGAGTAACGGATGCTGCGAGATCAATTAACCAAAAAGCATCCAACCCAAAAGCAAAAACCATCCAATAATAAACTGTAGAAATGAGTTAAGCACCATAGTTCCAAAGACAATAGT
>NW_019014684.1:408107-420425 GCF_000150535.2 Carica papaya
GATTCCATATCTAAGCAAAATAAATGGCGACAAGCATGGTCATGGTGGTATTTATGCTTATGCATCTCGGACAATACTCAAGTTGTATGATGACACACTAGTTCCAACGGAAATACAACTTACAAATGGTGATCCGGATTCTGTTCACCGGTTTCTTCCACTACACACTGACAGAGATGAGCTTACTTGGAAACTTGCCAAAGCTCATGTTGCAGCTAATGATTCTGCATACCATCAACTAATTACCCATTGGTAAAAATTTACCAATTTTCCATTACCAATTCTCTTTGTATTTAACTTACCTAATTCGTGAATAATATTTTCTGCAGGTTGCATACTCATGCAGTGGTGGAGCCATTTATCATTGCTACTAGAAGGCAGCTAAGCGTGGTGCACCCAATTCATAGGCTATTGGATCCTCATTTTAAACACACCATGCATATAAATGCACTGGCACGAACCTTTGTTATAAACTCAGGGGGGATCTTTGAGAACATATTGTTTACAGGCAAATTTTCCATGGAGTTGTCTTCTCAACTCTACAAGGAATGGAGATTTGAAGAACAAGCGCTCCCTACTGATCTTGTCAAAAGGTAATATTCTTTTTCATTTTTTTTACACCCGACTCTTCTGTTCATCACATATGGATTCTACACCTTATTTTAACAATTATTTCTGGGTAAAGAATATCCATTAATATATTAGTTTCCGTTCCTAGTATAACTAAAAGCAGAATTTGACGCTACATTCTACAGAGAATAACTGAAAATTTAACTATTCTGTTAATCTATACATATATATATATATGAATTCTTTTCAATGTGTAAAGAATAAGCACTATTTTTACAGAGGTATGGCAAGTAATGTGTCGGGTGGAGAAGATTCAAAGTCGGACTTACAGCTGTTTTCAAACTTGTCTAGAATAGTTCAAACTCTCAAATCTATGGCCTTTTGGTTGGCTGTAGAACTCGGAAAATTAAACAGCTCCTGTAACTGTGAGGGAAAATTATGGGAAGAACTGCTCCAAGAAGTCTCATTTATTCCCGTTAGGGCAGCTACAGGAATCGAAAAAGACCCATATTCAGTCCATAACTTGACTAAACTATTCATAGAAAAACCATCTTCGGCTGCTACCATAGTGGATAAAATAAAAAAAGACCCGTCCTTGTCAAAGCTATTCGCTAAATCAATTCGAAAAAACCCATATATTATGGCAAAATTAGAAGAAAATGCAAGACAAAAATACCCCAGGTTGGAGCTTAAGGTGGAGGACTATCCCTATGCCGTTGATGGACTTGAGATATGGAGAGCAATCCAGATGTGGGTTGCAGATTTTTGTTGCATCTTTTATGAAGATGATAGTTCTGTAGAGTCTGATGAAGAGATCCAAGCATGGTGGAAAGAAATAAGAGAGGTTGGCCATGGTGATAAGGAATGGGGGTCCCAGATGATCAAAGGTCGATCTGATTTGATACAAACTCTAACAACTCTCATCTGGATTGCATCTGCTTTTCATGCTGCTATCAACTTTGGCCAATATGCTTATGCCGGTTACCCTCCGAACCGTCCAACCCTTTGTCGAAAACCCATCCCTAAAGAAGGGACGGAAGAGTATAAAACCCTCGAAGAGGCTCCTGAAAAGTATTACCTAGAGACTTTGCCTGACAAATTTCAGATGGCTCTTACTGTGGCTCTAATGGAGGTTTTGTCACGACATGCATCCGATCAAGTTTACTTGGGTCAGAGGTCGTCGCCAAAGTGGACTGACAGCCAACTAGCACTCGCAGCGTTTGCAGAGTTCCAACAAAGGCTTGGCGACATCCAGGAAAAAATCTCAGAGAGGAATAAAAATATCCAACTTGCCAACAGATTTGGACCTGCTGGAATGACTTACACACTCTTGTATCCAGATACATTCAACCATGCATCCAAAGCTTACATATCAGGAAAAGGGATCCCCAGTAGCATCTCCATTTAATTACTTGCAGACTTCTGTATCCTGATGTTCCAAGTCATGTATCTCAAGGATACATCTCAAGAAAAGGAATCCCCAATAGCATCTCCATCTAGCTTAGCTCACATGTTGATTTACAGCTTTTCCTCTTGTCAAAGAAATAATTAATTTTCTTTTTTTTTTTAGGAATGTCTAATTTTTGAAACAGAAGAAAATCAAGGACTGGAAGACAGAGAGAGATTGCCAAGACCTGCTGACAGTTTTGAGTCGAATTTTTACTTATTTGCCTGTATTCTCGTTTTATTCATTTACTGTTGTTATTAATTAGCTTATAACTGCTGAGTTTTGATAGTTAGAATATCTAGATGGTTTTCTCGATTAATTGAACTGTTACTCATTTGATTTTCTCCATTTGTATTCCGGGGAAGCATTTAACAGATGGAAGCTGATCATTGAGGAAAGTGTACAAACAATGATTCTGTAGAATGCAAGATTATTGATGAATTTCTGAAAGAATAAAGACCTTGAGTCTGTCAATTTTTCCCCAACTCCTTTCCCTAATTTCCTAATTAATACTCTCTGTTTTCTTATATTAATTCCTATTGTTCAGATCCATGTCTCAGGTTCCTGACAGAGATCTCTCCATGAAGACCTTGAGAGATTCTTCTTCAGAAAATTGTTTGACCTCTTTATAATCTCTTTTTTTTTTTCTTTTGCCTAAGTCCACACTCTGGATCAAGAAGGCCTTTCTCATTAACATGAGTATAAAGCACATGCAGATACCATATAACACACCTACATTTCTTTTTTGAAGTTTTGTTTTGGTTTAACAGGCATTTTAAGTGATCAACTTCTTTATGTTTTTTTTCCATCAGAATGGTAGGCATTAACCTTCCGAAAAATAGCACCAGGACTTGAATAATATAAAAATGAGAAAAAATATAAGAATCCGATGAATATAAATAAATTGAGAACCATTATAACATCAGCACTAACTTCTGTTTCATAATTGCTACCACTATTTCCCGGGTTACCATCACCTTAATGTTTGGCAGATTACCACTAACTACAGATATAAACTAAACTCAAAGGTCATCAGGTTAATCACTGACTCACTGCACCAACAAAACTCTGATGGCTCATTTCAGGATTTTTCTCGAAGAAGCAGTCTGGGGGGTCTTCCAAGGTTTTGTCCAATGAATCTGCTAAATCTGCTCCGAATAAACTCAATTCACAGGCTCTCTGGTAAGTTTCATAACTGCTGCTCTCAGCCCATCTGCAACCATCTCTCTTAGAAATCCACTAAGTTCTTCACTGTTAAGTAAATGCAACAAGGTTTCAGACAAAATAGATTGCCAGAAAACTACAATGGCACAGCTCTTATCCACTAAGCGAACATCAAATTCATTTGAGAAGACTTCATGGGAACCTTGAAGCAGGCTCTTCAGCATTCCAGCTGATATCCCACTCCTAAATCCCCATAGGAAAACTAGATTTTCACAGCTCACTTTCCTGGTGTTGCTAGTCCAGACTTTGACATCTCGATCATCAAGTAACTCCTCTGAACTCGTAAGGCATAGATTAAATACTTTGGCATACTCTTTCATACATTCAGCACTCGCCTGGACAGAATTTGGAGTGATTTTCAATAGGAAGCATAGTTTTGTGAAGAACTGACATATCAGTACCACGTTATGCCCATGAATCTTCCCTTCATTCACTGTAGCTGACAAATCCAAATACAGTGTATAGAAGTCAAAACACTCTGAAGCAGATATCACCAAGTGATCATTGATCATTCATGGATAAGAATCATACACAAGAACAGTCAAGCAGTGTAGATTAGTAATATTTCAACAGAAAAGGTCATTCTCGCTCCATTATATATGACTGCTCCAAGGATGGGGGAAACCATGGAAAATTTCCCCCCATAGTACTACCATGTAGAATTGCAGAAACTTCTGCAAGAGCCTTCAACATAAGCTCTGAAAAATGAAGTAGGTTTGGATGAGAGAAGAACTTAAAAAGAGAGAGATAAGGGAGAGAAGTAAGAGAAAGATAGTCAGAGAGAACTGAGAATGTAAGTGAAGATTTTAGAAGAAAAAATAATTTTATTTCTCACGCTCAATGTTATTACACTTAAGATATTTATAAACTTTTTATTTTATTAATAAATAAATTTTTATTTTACTAAACTTCTAATTATATAAAATTATTATTTTCATAAAATCTTAATTACATAATACTAACTAATTAAATAATAAATATCAACTAATTAAATAATTAACTAATAAAATATGGTAGACATCAGTAAGTTTCCTTTAGTTCAATCTTGATACAATCTAACCGACATTCCTCTATTTATATACGAGCCTTTGCAATAACCATGCTTACTAATTGGTCCCATGATCTTACCTATACCAGTCAAGTACAATAACAACCATTTTACCTGATTTATTACATAACATGACGTCTCTGGTATACCTTAAAAGGTTTCCCAAAACTCACAATACCCTCCTTTAGACAGCAACCTTGTTCCCATTGTTGAATTTAGGAAACTATTGCATAAAAAGGTCCTTACCCTCCCAAGTGCTGTCATCTAGAGTTGTGTCAATCCACTGGACAAGGACTTATTCTACTTCCTTACAGCCTCGAACAATTTTTCGAGTCTGTAAAATTCTGTTGGGTGACACCATCACTGTTCCTTCAGAATCCAACTAAGGAAGATCCTAGAAATACAACTGCTTGCCTGGCACGTATTTTTGCAGTTGGGACACATGAAACAACTGGTGAATATGCGAGTTCTCTGACAGAGCCAACCGGTAGGCAGCTTCCCCTACTTTATATACGATTCAAAAGGCTTATAAAAACGAGGAGAGAGCTTGGAATATCTGGTCTGGTAGACTAAACCTTGCCTGTAAAGTTGCAACTTCAATAAGACCATATCATGAATCTGAAATGCGTACTCACTATGACGCATGTCTGCATATTGCTTGGCCCTATGTTGAGCCGAAATTAGTTGCCAAATCTCATGGCTCATCAGCAGTCTCTCAAGCATGAACTCTTCCACCGCCTGTAAGGGGGTGTGGATACCAACAGAGCCCAAAAAGTAAGGAGGACTGCATCCATAAAGGATCGAAAAGGATACATCTTCAAACTCAAGTTGAACGTGGCAATGTACCACCATTCAGCTAAAGAGAGCCACTTAGCCTAGGACTTGGGTCGGTGGTGTGACATAAACTGCAAATACAGTTCAAACACTGATTGAGACGTTCAATTTGCCTATTCCTTTGCGGGTGGTACGTGGAACTAAAAATGCAAGGTAGTACTCATTAATCAAATCAACTCTTTCTAAAAGAGGCTTGTAAAAAACTTGTCCTGATCAGAAACCATCAATTTTAGAACTCCATGTAGTCTATGGGCAGTTTTCAAATACACCCAAGTGACTCCTTGTGCAGAGAAAGGGTGTTTTAGGGTTATAAAGTGCCCATACTTGGTAAACATGTCCAGTGTCACCAAGATAGTTTCCTTGGATTCAAAAATTGGCAAATGTTCGATGAAGTCGAAGGAAACATGTACCAAGTCCTGCATACGAACTAGCAGTGCCTATGATAGGCCCGATAAGGGAACACGCTATGCCTTACAGCACTGACACTTCACAGCAATGAATGCATTAAATCACTTGTTTTGCCCCTTGGCAAAAAAAATTGTTGCTTAACGCGTTCATAAGTCACCTTAACCCCCAATGAACTCCAATAGCTGAGTTGTGACACCCTTACTGTAATGACCCGTAACTTAAATAGAGTCACGAGTGTCTAATTGTATTAAATCATTTAAAAGTGTGCGATAGTTCATTTTAAAAAATGATGAATTCAAGTGCATTTCACTTGTAACTTTATTACAAATACTTACATCATCCCATCGGACACCTACATTCTCAAAATTATATAAATTTTATGAGTTTGTAAACATAATCTCAATACCCTTTATGGACTGCGTGACCTCCGCATGCATCAGGGATCTAATCACTGTTTTAACTGATTTGGATCTAATTGTGAAATTTCCTGCTATGGAAGAATACAACGGGGTGAGCAACACGTGCTCAGTAAAACTCATTTAACAAGATAATTTACAAATTGTAATTAGTACAAATGAGTCTTCCTACACTCTACCCCCAAGAGCGTCTAAATTTATGTCTCCTTTAATTTCTTAAAAGTTTGGGTGTTTCCTTTGTAGTTACCTAAATGTGTTGGTGTCAATTCTCATATTTTTACTATTATTGTTCATTTACTCTTTTTTTTAAAATAATTATTGTTCATTTACTCTTATTTTTTTTAAATAATTATTGTTCATTTACTCTTACTCCACCTAACAATTAAATTTTTCTATTGAAATATCAAATAATATAAATTATTACAAATTTCAAATTTTCAATTATTATACTCATGTTATAATTATCCTCACTTCTCTCCTAACAAACACAACAATTTCAGTGTCAAAGATTTGTAAATGTAAATACCTATTTAATATACCCTTATCTCTTATATCACAAGTGGACACTGGTGTCTCATCGTACGATGTCGTTTACATCATTATCAAGGGGGAATATTTAATACTACTACTAACACGTGAACACAAATTACTAATAAATGTCAAGGAAAACCATACGATACTACCAACAGACGGGGCTCACACTTGACCATAATGGCCACACACACACACACCCTTCTGCTCACCCAATATGGTATAGTATATTATACGCTCTTTGGGACGGGTTCATCACTCGATCGTAACCGGCCACACAAACACATCACCCTCCCAAAAGCACAACCATTGCAGTCACAATTGTATCCTCACTAATACAAAGACTAAAAAAGTAATTGCATTCGTGCGAGATCACACAGCAAGTACAATGCACATTACCATCAATAATCTCTCTCATCCACGTGAAAGAGTTCACATCAATCATATCCACCATATCGACCGTATCACGGCAACACATGCACATGACCCTCATTGATAGATGATTAAACAATATACCAATTCAAATACACCACATTCTCATAACTTATGTTTTTCTTTTTATCTCATTTTACCTGCATTTTCTCAATATCTTGCTAAATACTCCTTCCATCAACCTTCATTTTGTATTCATTTATTTATTATATGTTACTTACTAATCCTTCCTTTCTTACATATACTTCTCTGTTTAAGTTTAGCAATACTCTTATCATCCCTACTATTGTCTTATTCCGAATATCTCGTAATATTCTTTTTTTAATTCTAGTTAATTTTATTTATCCCTTGTTTAGACTTAAGCTGTATTTATATACCAATCATTTACTAATAAATATGCATGAAGCTTCATTGTATATAATGTTACTTGTTATTGTCTACCAAATTTTAATTATAGTAATTTTGTCATCATTCCCAACCTTATTATGTACCAAGGACCAAGCCCCCTGTCAAATTTAAAACTAGTCAAGTCCAATACGTATATCAATCTAGATATTAACCCATTTAAAATCATCTCTTTCATTTATTTTGAATTATTCGAGCTATTAACCCGTTGTCCCTATTATAAGCTTATTTTCTTTTATTTTTACTGAACTTCAGTTTTTGACACAACTCGTTATTCCGTTATTATCTAATTTATTTGTCATATTATTCTTAAATTTTATTATGGATCCAAACCCATATATAGATCCATTTTCTTAAGTGTCACTTGGTTTACTCTAATTAATGTTCCCTGTTTTTAAAAGGTTTTATTTTTTAGCTTCACAAAGTGAATTAGCTTCATTCGTTTGGGCTTTTCAAAATAGGCTCATTTTAAGACTTTGGGGTTAATTTATTAGGACTAGCTCTCTTATTTTTTGGGCTCGGCTCACTCATGTTTTTTTTAAGGATCTTGGACTTCTTGCTAGGTCAGGATTGTTTCCCCATGTTTGGCCCGTTTGCGATTTGGTTTAAGCCCACTATCAAGCCCAATCTCAGCTCACTGGGAACCCAAAACTGAACTCAGAACCCGACCCACTTGGAGTCTTCTCCTTCGCCGTTCTCACTGGTTCTCAACCATTGTCCTCACCAACAAGTCACGGCTCTTCCTATTCGCATAAGATCCCAATGGAATCACAACTTATATACATTCCAATAATGACAATAATAAATATCATATCTCTTATAGTTTCAATTTTATCATACCATTAAATTTAAAACATAGTTTAGATTGCACTAATTCACAATCTAGGTTAGCAGGTTAGATGAAACTTACCCTAGCGTCTCGCTTAGTGTTTTGTTCATGGTGGTGTTGGCTCCTCTCCACCGTGACCTGAAAGCACGTACTACGTTGAAAAGAATGGATTCCCTGAACACTAATTGCTCATAGATTCTAAATGAATATACCTTACTGGATGAAAACATGCTCTATGGTCGCGGTGATGCTGGGGTCCATCGCACTTTTCCTTACGCGTCGCCTTCTCTCTCCCAGATCAACCCCCCCTCTCAACTCCCTCTCTCTTCTCCTCTCTATGCCTAGCGGCTTTCCCTCTTCTAGGGTTTTCACTCAGTGCAAGAATGTTATTTATATGGGATAGGGGTGGAGGAGAGCCGTTAGATCTAGGGATAGACTCACAGCCATCTGATTTATGTCTCTCATTAAGGGTAACTTGGATATTTCCTGGGTGTTACACTTATACACAAAATTCCATTCTGCAAACAAAATGGAGGATGGTTGTCTAATGTAAGAATTAGTTCTTGCAATAAATTATTTACAAAGGAATCGCCTTTGTAACTAGCCAATGCTTCTGAAACCCCATGTAGGACTAGCTGTGATTACCACTGCACGCACCTAAGTTGTTTCTTCCTCCATTCGCCTAGACAAGTTGTCAGCCACTTTATTTCTGGTCCCCTTCTTGTATTGTACTGCATAATCAAGTCCCAAGAGCTTAACTACCCTCCTTTGCAGCATCATTGAGGTTACCCTTTGTTCCAAAAAGTACCTAAGGTTTTGTTGGTCAGAACTGATAACAAAACAGCCAGCCTCCCAAGTTATGTCACTATTTTGTCACCACATACAACACAGGCAAAAATTCCTTCTCATACACCGATTACCCTGATTTCGGAGGCTCAATGCCTCATTAATGAAAGGCAGTGGCCTATCTTCTTCCATTAACACGGCTCCAATGCCAATTCCACTTGCATCTGTCTCTACTTCGAACAGTTTCAAAAAATTTAAGAGTTGGAGCATGGACTCTCTGTCATCACCTTTTTCAACTTATTAAAAGCTTCCAGTGCGTGCTTAGCCTAAGAGAAAGCAATTTTTTCCTTCAACAAATCTGTTAAAGGCTTACTTATCACCCCTTAGTCTTTAAAAACCATCGGTAATAGCCAATTACGCCTAAAAACCCAGATCCAGGCGGGGTCCATGTCACCATCGCCTCGATTTTCCAAGGATCAATTCAAACCCATAGGGGCAGACAAGTGCCCCAAGTACTCCACATCCATTTGCAAAAAAGAGCATTTGGATTCTTATGCACACAATTGGTTTCTTCACAGTACCTCCATTACTGTGCTCAGCTGGTTGAAAAATGTTGTTCCTCATCTCTACTATAAATTAAAATGTCATAAAAGAACACTAATACGAACTTCCGTAAGTATTCTTGGAATATGTAGTTAAGCGCCTGGAAGGTAGTCAGCTCATTTGTCAATCCGAAAGGCATTACCTTGAATTCATAATGACTACAATGAGTTCGAAAGTTGTTTTGTGCACGTCATCGTTCTTACCTCTTATATGATGATAACTAACTCTTAGATCAATTTTAGAGAAAACAGCTGCTCCTCTCAACTCATCCAATAGATCATCAATGGTAAGAATTAGAACTTTATTTTTTCCTGTGATGCAATTGAGCTCACCATAAGTCCCATCCTTCTTTTGGACGAGTAAAACAGGGGACAAATTCATGAAGATGCCAAACATGCAATTTTATGTCTGTACATGCGAATGTGTGAGCATTTATGTATAATGTGCCAGTGCAGAAGAAAACCAGTGTGAGTAGCTGACCTTGGCTTCGAATTTCCATATCAACTGCTGCAGAGAATCGATTCTTCAGGTATGACATGGCTGTAGATATATTTTTCACTTTTTTTAGAGGATTAATTTCTTTCATCATCTGGTTGACATCAATTATGTGTGGAAAAACTGATTGCAGCGAACTGACAAATTCATCCATGCTCAGAGGTAGGGGAGCAACGAATTTGGAATAAATAAAAGTAAAGTCTGCATAGAGGAAGGACATAATATTAGGCATATAGTTCAGAAGAAGACAGAAGGATTCAAATGTAATATCATCAAAGAGATAGACCATTAAGGGAATTGAGGGAGACAACAGGTTTCTGTGAAGCAGAAATCAAATCGATCACCTCTCGAAAACCACGGACTCTTTTATTTTGTTCAACGTCAAGATTCTGAAGCTCCTTCTGTGAAAGGAAATTAAGGTATTATAGCAACATACCTAGACCCTTCATCACAATCAAAGAAATGAAATTTACTCACTACCTCAAAAAGATTCCTGTCCTCCTTTGAACTTGTCAAAACAACACGGACTGCCTGGGTTCCTCCGCCTTTGGAAGGGATTAATAAAGGAACAAGGTCATCAGAGAACTCTGACAAAATCTGTAGCAACCCAGACAGATTTCAAGATATTGCTCATTGAAGGAAAGCACATAAACTCCATCCAGTTATAACAAACAGGACACAGAAAGACTTTACATCAGTTAGATCTTAAATTCAATTAATTTAACCTACCTCTAAAGCAAGTTGCACTTGATTCTCACTGCAAACATCAATAGTCATGCACGGCCTTGATCCATACTCCTCAATTCCCAAGACAAGATCCTCAAAGATTTGACAAGAGCCTCTGCAGATGAGAAATGAAAATATAAAAGATAAGGACCAAATATAGCTTAAACATAAAACTGTGAGAACGCGACCATCTGTCTTCATTCTGGAGTCTGTACAAGCTTTTTTCCAATGCTGAACGCGTAATTTGATCCTTTGCATGAAAAGTGAATCAGCAACACTAGGAGAAGGAGAAGATTTCATCACTGTACTAATGGGAATTGGATTTCCTAAACGAGATTTTGCCGCAGACTCCTGCACTCTAGATAAGTATGATATTCCTACCAAAACATTATCAAACACCATCAATAAGAACAACCCTTCAATCATCTACTTGACCATTTCTTAGTTTAACCATTTCTTATCTCGTCTAAGACAATTATGCGTGATTGGTGTGTGAGCTTTT
Organism: Carica papaya; assembly: GCF_000150535.2. The sequence continues at coordinate 419,364 of NW_019014684.1, forward strand.
GTGATAAATAATAGAAGTAAAATTACTGATTGAGCAACAAGTTAATCCAGTGTCATTTATTAGACATTCACTTAGCATAGTGATCGAAAGAAATAGAGTATAAGCATTACCATCATAGATGCAGGTATTAAAATCAAAGCCTTCCCTAGCCATGGCCGTCAAGTACGAGGCTTGACATGAAAAGCTATAAGACGGCATCCCTAACTTCAATTCATCCCTTGGAAATAAATGAAAATTATACCTGCAGCTCCCCAATTATAAAAAAACAACAACAAAAAAAAAAAAAGAAAACATGATTCTCATGCAAATATAAATTACTAATCTCCGGGAAAGAAAATAAAACTAAATAGAGGAAGAGTACGGATAAGCGGTGAGTTTGGATTCCCGAACGGAGAAGGGGCAGACAGCGAACTGGAGGATCTGGAAGCGGTCCGCGGCGTACTTGGCTTTCAGGTAAGCTGTGTAGGGGGTGTCGAAAGGGGAAACGCGGTGCCACGAGGCAGAGGAGGAGCCGGTGTTCTGGAGGAAAACGGCGACGAAGTCGGAAGAATAAATGTGGGACCTAATTTCTTCGAGGGAGTCGCTGAAGTTGGACTTACTGACTTGCTTGATGTTCCATTTGTTATAGTAGTTTTTCGTAGAAGAGGAGGAAGGAGAAGAAGAAGAAAGAAGACGTCTGTGCAGCAAAAATGGAGACATTTTGCCTCCAAAAAGAAAATTGCACATTCTGCTCTTGAAGGCTGGAACTCGAAGCAGAAAGAATTGCTCGTTGCAGACTCTTTGTAAACATGTTTACAGGCTTGGTTATGTTTATTAAAACTAATGGGTTTTTATGTGTTCATCAATTATCAAATTAATGGGTTTTTTGTTTTTAATTTAAATTTATTAAAGCTAATTTAATTAATCATTATATCAATGTGTGTGTATATATATATATATATAAAGAAATATAATATTTTTTAAAATAATTTTATATTTAGAAATTTTATTATTTTTTTATAATTTTGGTAGCATAAAATAATATTTATATTTTACTTTATATAACTATAAAAATTATATTTT
>NW_019014684.1:429249-456621 GCF_000150535.2 Carica papaya
CCACTGGCAATTATAGGTGGAAAACAACCAGTTAGCTGCCACCAAAGGAACCCTAAAAGGGGCCAGCCTTTGTAGCCGGCCACTACACCAACCACCATCCCCACCGACCTTCATAGCTGGAAAACAACCAGTTAGCTGCCACCAAAGGAAACCAGGCAGCTGACACTAGCAGCTGCCCACCAGCAGAGGCACCTCACCAGCAGCTGCACAACTATACTCCTCCAGTCAGACAGCCAAGTGCCCACCTACACAGCCACCTGCAATTCAGACCAACCAACTGTGGATTACATCTTGAGGTCTACGCCAATGCCAAGTATGCCGGATCCTTAGTCAACAAGGGATCGACTACAGGGTATTGTACCTTCCTTGAGGACTAGTTACTTATAGAAGTCAGAAGCAGAATTTGGTAACCCAGTCTGCAGAGTCAAAATTCAAGATCATGGCTCAAACGCTATGAGAACTCCTACAGTTGAGGATGATCCTAGAATATTTGACAATCGAAGGGAACAGTCTTATGAGACCATACTATGACAATAAGGCAGCAATCAGTATTGTTCATAATCCAGTACAACACAACAGAACCAAGCACGTTGAAGTTGACTGACACTTCATCAAGAAAAACTGGATGATGGATTGATATGCACATCCTATATGTCCACTGTTTCATAATTCGCATATGTATTGACTAAAGGGTTGAGTAATCTTGTGTTTCAATATTCATCAGCTTGAGGAAAAGTGCTGAGAAGTGTAATGTATGTATTAAATAGGGTAAACGGCGCATTAGTAATATACCATTCTCATTATAATTAAGTGTATTTCCTTTTATTGCACATATAACCTATATCATAAGGCGCTAATATTCAATAAAATGTATACTTCATTCTCCACATTCTTATCCCTCTAGCTATATTTTTGGGTTATAAGAAGAAACAAACTACAGAGATTTTAAGATATTATTTCTCCTTTTTACAGAATCTTTATTTTGTTCAAGGGTCATCCTCTCACCAATGAATGGGTAGGAGACCCATTAGATTTGACAAAAGGTATGACAAAAATATTGGCTCAGTTTAAAAACTGTGACTAGAAAGATAGACTTACATGGAACACTAAGAATAACAAAGCAGAATGGTTTAGTTCTGAATGAACGTTGTTAGAATGCCAACCCATTAAGAAAGAAAGCAGCCAGAAGTACCTTACGTCGAGAGATGTTCAGAAAGAAAAAAGAAAGAGATGAGATTCCACAAGTTGGAGCTATATTATGGAATGCTAAACAAAAAACAGATATCCTATTAAAGATATGTATCATTTTAACATGTGAACATTAAATCCATCTTCTAGATACGTCCAGTGATATGCGTAACAGATTGAGTTTTAGTTTTCTGTCATTTTGAAGGCCATCATTTTTCTATAACAGAAAAGCGTATAGTTGCATATTTTTTTCTTTATATACATTGGCATCATTCAGTCACTAACAGCTCAAGGGAAACCCAACTAAGCGTTTGAGAATTCTAAGTATAGTTGTAGAAATGTGGGCTTGTATATGTAATTTGATTCCTCCAACCAAGATATGTTCCATAGATAGAAACAACCACAAACTAAAATATTTCTCGTTCCTTGCTTACCGGGTTCAACATTTATTATCTGAAAAGTAATTCCATCTGCAACAAGTGCCTCGTCATAGCGATAGGGACCAAATCCATTCATGACGACACCATCAGGAACTCCAGGGTCAATTCCATTTTCAACATCTTTTCTCAGTTTCTGCTTCCCCATAGCATTGGTCAACACCCCAGAAATCAAGAAGAAATTATCTAGAGAACAAGAAACAAGCAAATCAAAGATTCTACTGACCTTGTGACTCTTAGTATACCAGTCACTGATAAAGATGGTAATATCTCCATCAGGGAGACCAAAGGGGAGTGGAATAACATCCCTATTGTTCACAATAATTCCTCCATATCCACCTGCAGCTCTCTGGAAGTTTAAAGAAGGGAAGTAAAAGAAGCTTCCAATCTGATCTTTGACCTGAAACTGATATGTCCAGTTCCAACCGGCAGGAATCGGACAATTAGTTCCTGAAACACCATCTTGCCAGGAGTTTTTCCTTTGTTGTATGCCATTCCTACATTAATGGCAGAACTGTTAGCACTAATGTATTTCATCATTCTTTCCATATACAGTTTGACCTTGATGTTAGACATATGTTGTACCATGTGAGAAGCAAAGGTTCATCAAGATCATTCTTGACATTAATGACGACATTCCAATTTGTTGTAATGTTCAGAATTGGTCCTGGGAACTGCCCATTAATCCCAATCACCTAAAATGATGACATTCGAGCAAAAAAATTAAACAGAAAATTTGGCCCAACATTAAGAATGGCATTTTAGCAAAGAAAACAGGAGTAAGAGATTGAAAAATATGCCTTAGGTGGTAGAGACAATCAGCTAAACAAGAAGATGGATAAGTGCTACTTAAAAAGTTACAACAATACAGATGGTGAAACGAACGTACATTGGTTTAGAATATGAAAACTGCATACAACATAATCGAAACACCAAAGGTTCACAAATAAAGATGGGTTCAGCAGACATATCCACATGACCATAACATGCTTCAATGCCACACATAAAGACATTGGTTAATCCATCACCTTAACCAATGATTAGTCGTGGCAGGAGTTTGGGTAAATTGAGCAACATGGAACCTGAAAATTCTGAGATTGGAGGTGGTGACATACACTGCTCCAATAATGGTATTTGAACCTCATTTTCATCACTATAACCAAAAAAAATAAACATGAAAGACCCACAAATTGGAGGAAAGTAATGCCCAAGTAGACAAGGGTATTCCTCTTTTTCATCACGCACAGTCACCTTAACCAATGATTGCATGTTCAGGGATAATTAGATTTACTATGATACTATATCATAGAAAATGACCCGAAACTTCAAGGCAGAAGCCGGCGAGCGTACAATCGCAAATTGTAAAACAATTCAAGAAAAGTAGCCGCTGACTGCCATAAGCATAACCATACTCCTAACAAGCTACTGCAGATGATTAAGCGAGGGTAATCTCCATTATTTTACGATAAATTTTTTTATCAATCACTAGTATGACTACAAGTAACATTTAATTCTATTATGAACTACTAAATTCAGAGAATTGTTCCTTATAATCTTTGAAGCTCAGCAAACAGTGAAAAACTAACACAAAAGAATTGCAGAAAATAATATAGGGAAAAAATGGGAACCTGCTGTTTAACTCCAAGTGGGGATGCAGAGACATAAGACACAGTCCAGTCATAAAACACATAAGGGTCGCCTGCAAAACAACCAGTCACCAAGAAGAGCACACCCACCACAAAGAAGAAAGGAACACCATAACAGGATACACCGTAGGGCATCGGATCCCTCTCGCTCGCTCTCTCCCTCAACGGATGTGTTTTGATAATCTTATCTTTCTCTTTCTCCCGTGTAAGAACGCGTAAATGTGCCAGAGGAAAAAGAAAAAACAATCAAAGTGCTTGGCTTTTGCGAGTAAAGCGGCCGCAGTACAGTGAGGGGGAGAGAGAAAAGGCACGTGGGGAAGGGCAGAAAGGCCATGTTTGATGAATGAGCGCGTCTGAGGCTTCGAGTCCGAACTGGGTCCCAATCCCCATGGCTTTCTCTTCCATGTTCTACAGAAAATCAAGTAAATGCCACGGTGTTTCTTCAACATTTTCAAACTCATGGGCCAATTTCTTTGTCACATTCTCACAGAGCGCACAGTAAAAAGCATATGCTGACTCATTTTGACCGACAGCTTCGAAATCGGGATCTTCCCAAAAAAAGGACTCGTCGAAGACAATAAAAGATTTGGTACCCATTAGGCTATATTAGCCATGGATATAGATTCTTGAGATTGACGCCAGCTTGATCTGTACCACCATTTTCGCATCTGACTTGCTTTAAAATATCTTGACGCCTGCGCGATCAAGAACTCAAGATTACAACAAAAATGACATAAGAAATTCATATTTGATAAGCTTACTTTACTGGGTAATGGCCCGAATTGGAGTTGCACATCGAGTGTTTGACAAAAAAATCCCAGCTAGTTCATTCATGCAGTTATATTTCTACTCCAAAACGAAAACGCCAATCATAGACGTAAAACTAAAAACTTGTGTAATTTACATAACAATTTGCACTAATATTTGTTTTTTTGGTAACTCGCAATATCCTTTTTATATACTATATGCTGTCGCCGACGTAATTTCCATATTTTTTTTTTTACTAATTTATATGAATATTAATAAGATCAAGTATTCTAAAAATGACTATTAAAAGTAAGAACTTATAAAAGAATTTAATTTACGTATATATATATATATATTGAAAATGTCCATAAGTTGAATAGTCTTTATCCAACACCAGCCCATAAAATTAACACAAGTTCCTATTGAACACACAGTTACCAAGCATAGTTGGCCCGGTTCTTGCCTTAATCTGATTCGGTGCATTTTAGATTGATGGTGTGAAAATAATTTAATAATTTATTTATCTTGTTCGGTGCAATTAATAAATTTTTAATTTTATTCAAATTAACTAAATCTTAATTAATAGCTATTAAATTAAATTGTATATTTATAATGTTAGTTTATATTTATTATTAAATATTATATTATATTGTATTTTATTTTAATTAGTACTAAATATTTTTAACTAAAACTATTTAAATATTTTTATAAACTGAAAAAAAAGACTAAATCGAAGAATATGAAGTTTTATTCACAACGTGTAAATTCATGTTCTTATTAGATAGTTAGAGTATGATAATTGGTGTATTTATCTTAAATTAAAAAATACTCGATCAAATATTTTAAATATACATTTATAGTAGAACATTCAGCTTTTATCTTATAGGTCTATATTCAATTACAAAATTAGTTTTACGTTTAACAGCCAGCTTTGGCTGATTAAGTTTTAATTAAAACGTGGAATGTTTTATAATACGAGAGAGTAAAACAAGAAGAAAACGTTTTTGTTTAATTAATAAAATAATTATTATCTTAAATCAAATATGTGTGAATTTAATTTAATTATTATTTTTTAAAATTATAATAGACTCTCAAACAATACTTTACTTTACTGTATACCTACTAATTTATTTAAAAATCTCATTTACTCTTTCGAAAAATAATTTAAAATACAGTACGAAAAATCATAATAAAATTTTCATAACTGAAAATTCATCATTAATCATAATTCTGAATATGTAGGGAATTTATATGAATTTAAACAAAAATAAATTAATAAATATAATATAATTAGCTTGGAACATGATGGGTAATGAGTATTTAAGACCGTACAAATGTTTAATAATAATGTAGAGAGAAGAAGAAGAAGAAGAAGCAAGTAGTTGAATCAAATGATACCTCATTTGAACCCTTCAATATATATATATATATATATATATATACACACACACACACAACAATTATTCACACAGACATGCCTACACTACAAATTACCAAAAATTCAATTAATTACTGAAATTATTCGTGTCAAGACAAAATCATAATCATAATCCCTCACATGCTATGTCTCTCTCTAAACCATTTTTACTTTTTATTAATTATAAGTTACTGTTAATAATAAGTGGTAATTTTTATTAGCATTTTTAGTATTAGTTGATTCGGTCTTGATGGGGCTGAGAGGGAGTAATTTTTACTTTTACCAGAGGTCAACCGCGATGGGGTAATTTCGAAAAGGAATGACATCATGATGACGATACTCTACTCGTGTTTGGATTCTCTTTTCAGACAACGATTGTTTCTTCGGTCTGCACTCTTTTCCAGTTCGGTTTTAATTTCCACTGCCAAACGTGGCCTCCCTCAAGTTCGTTAAATCATACTTTCCTCATGCCTCCTGTCTTATGTTAATCCTCTCCTCTCTCCACCGCGCAGCCCCCGCCACTTATTTCACGCTCCTACGTAGCGCGTGAAACCACTCACTAGGAAAAATTAGGACGCCACCATCCACCAGACTTTCCTAACCCTTGCCACGTGCCATACGAGCTCCACATAAATGGCCTGGGTTTCTGTTCGATTGACAATACTACTATTTGTTTCGACACGTGGTTGTTTTTGATTGGTTGATGCTTACGGTGAAAAGATGATACTCATAGATGATAATAGCCAGTGTTCGAGAGACGGGGCCCACTATCACCTCCAATAATTGATCATTCTCCTAATCCTCTCTGTACTCAGGCTGGCACCACTGTCTCCTTCTACTTCTTCTGCATTTCTCCTCCTCTCTCTTCAAAATTCTCTTAAACCCTAACCCTAAGTTTGCTCCGGGCAAAGAACAAACAACGACGGGAACAACGACAAACACTAAAAATTTGGACCCATTAAATTCTCTGCACTTTCACCTCATGCTTTAACCAGAGAAAAAAGGAGAAACATACAAAAAGCATACAAAATGCTTTCTCTGATTCATTGGGGGTTTCTTCAAATCCTTCTTGCGCTCGCAATCTCAATCGCTCCTGTAAGCTCGGAGCGGCAATCGATATACGACATCCTGCGGGAGCACGGACTTCCCATGGGCCTGCTGCCCAAGGGCGTCAAGAAGTTTGACATCAACGAAACGGGGCATTTCGAGGTCCACCTAGATCAGGCTTGCAATGCGAAGTTCGAGAGTGAATTGCATTATGATGTCAACGTTACCGGAAAACTGAGCTACGGCCAGATCGGAGCCTTGTCGGGTATCTCAGCTCAAGAGCTCTTCCTCTGGTTCCCGGTTGTGGGGATTCGGGTCGATGTACCCAGTTCTGGGCTTATTTACTTCGATGTTGGTGTCGTCTATAAGCAGTTCTCGTTGTCGTTGTTTGAGACACCCAGGGACTGTGTGGCCGTCGGGCGTTCCTGGTCGGATCATGATATTCGGGATGGCAAGTTGTTAGCTGAAGCAGTATCTAAGGTTTGATTCGTGCTTACTTTTATAGTTACATACGTTCTTAATTTTTATTGATCATAAAATCTTTTTAATCTGACGTCTTTAATCTCCTCTTAAATAATTGCTTAGAAAAGAACGTTAGAAGATTTTGGTTTTGTTTTGCTTTGCTTTTATTTATTTATTTGAGATTCCACTATTTTTTCTCTGTAGTACTTCAATTTTTTCTTTTGCTCTCTAACATGATGTAAAATTAGTGAGCTCAAGATAATTGATGTCCGAGTGGCACATCTCTTCAAATTATATTATCCAATGTTAATATCAGATGGGTCTGTAACTAACTCACCAGAAATATATGTTTTACGTGCAGAGTCAATCTGGGAAGCTGCGGTATCAACTTGTTCAGGAAAATTTTGCAAGGGATGTGCTGTAGATTTTTCAGGAAGTTTCTTTATAAATTGCACAATAGCTCAATCAGCTGGTCATGGGTTCTTCGGTTCTCCCCTGTAAATGTCATCTGAGAGTATGCTTTAGCAGGTCCTATGCTTCCGTCCTGTGTGCTTTGCTTGCATTTTCCTTTTTCCATATAGTGCTGAATCTGGGAACTTATCAAGTCATGCTCCTGTCTACATGAGAATGGCCGGTTAATTCAATTTATAGGAATATTAGATGAGGCATCAATGGTATGGTCAATTATGCCTGGCCTAAAGAAGTCAGAAGAGAGAGGAGCATTCAGTCGAGATGATTACAGGTGATAAATCTTCAATATTTCATTCCATATGTTAAATTTATTGTATTATGAGTATAAACACGGGTGCTGTATCAAGTTTTTTTCTCTTTGTAGCATAAGTTTTACATTGGTGAGAGGCATATACCTTCCTTGAATCATGATATAAAATTTCAATAATAAAAGCTCTCTGCCTATTTTTCATATTCCTTTCTTTCAGCTTTCTTCGATCTTGGCCTTTATATGCCGTAATCTCTATTTCCTTTAAATCTTCTGATTCTCCTGTATGTATCCTGTTTTTGTTTAAAATTTGTAATGTGCTATATATCCTATGCAATGGGTGCATCGAAGAGAATGAATAATTAGAGACAATTTTTCTTGTATGGAAAGCATATCTTTTTCTCATTGAGGGACTTATATTTATATTGTTGTGCCCAGGTGTAAACCTTGATGGACTCTGTTTCTGTTGTCAGGGAGTTTGAACAGAGGGTTTGTGTGGTGATGAATATAAAAGTATATTACTTTCTCAGATTTTTTTGTCTATCAAACCATCCACTGGGAGAATTTCTTTTCCCCCGGGCTTAAGCTTTTACATATGAGAGAGGGGATGGTGTTGTGAGTTGTTGCTTGGGCAGATTACCAACTTTTCAGGTGTCCATTCAACTGATTAGTAAGCGCACTGCTTATTTTTCTAGTATGCATTCAAACGGTCGCACGTTGATGTCTCCTTGTAGGATAGCATTCACTCTGTACAAAAATATCTACAATTACGAGTCAATATTTCAGTTTAAACCGACTGCAGCGTGCTAGTATACCTAAGTTCTGCCTCACGGAGATCTATGCTATTTATCTTGAAGTTTGTGTAATTCATAGCACTTCCTCCGTTGAGCTTATCTTTTTAATCATTCTTTCCCCATGACAAAAGGTGACAACTACTCTAGAAAGCTTTGTTCACTTTGTATGGAAGTGCTGCAAATTTAGGCATGTACAAGAATACATACTAGTCTATTTGTTGGTGTACTATCAGGTTTTAGGTCCTTCAATATCAGATATTTTCGTTGCACCACATTACGGATATGTTTTCTTTTGGATGATACCCTGCCTAAATTGCCCAATGAAAAGACAAGTTTTTTTCCATTTATCAAGTAAGGTCCAAAGGGCTTAGGAAAATGCGGTCCCCCCGGTTTCTGACTTTAGATAGACACTGCTTCTTCCGTCTCTTTTAATACGTTTGGGTTTCTTTTCACATTGCTGGCTCACCACTCACTCTCTCCGCACAGCAGTGCACACTCCTGATGTTGGTCCATTGCTAATATTTTCTAGTGGTCACTTGTCAACCTTATTATTTTCTGGAACTCCAGGATTGGTGAATTGCAGTCACTTCTCATGAATTTTGAGCTTGCCCCATGATGCAGTTCGATTCTTTTACAGAGGGTAAAGGAAATCCTATATGAGATGGTAGTTTCGACATCATTAAATCATAACCAAAAGCAGTCTTGGTCGTACTTTCGTGTTTAGCCATAGCTTTTGCTCATTAGGCTCGTTACAGATTTAATAAGGTAATAAGCACTATCTATTATATTGTTATAGGCTTTCTTCCTGTCAGTATCCGGGTATTAGTTTGGTGGTTTGAAATGAATTGACTGCAGTAGTCTTCTCTTGTTGTCTCTTGCGTGAAGTCTTGATTGATCATACCCATCTGGCAAACATCTGCTAACATTTTCTCAATTTGTGTAAGAGACAGAGTGGCACACAAACAGCTATTGCGTATGGCATTCTTAATGGTTTTTTGGGTTAAGTGCACGTGAAATGTTACTAAAATATACAGTGGCTTCTCCTTGTTTGCATCGTATTCGTATGCAATCTTGGTATTCTGAATGAAGTAGTTGAAGGTGATTTCGTTCTTATTTACCCAATGAAGGGAATTTTTTTTTTTTTTTTTTAATTTATTTATAATTCGACACATACAAAACGTGTTCGTACTTGTTCCTGTTCTTGCATTCCTTGGCTGTGTCTCACCCTTGGAATATTCTCATGTTATGTGCTTCTATTCGGATATTTTTTGTCATCTACTCGATCAATATGAAATTTACAGTGGTTTTTTTTATATTTTATGAAAAGAACTATACAGCTAGTGTAAAGATGATAATTTGTAAGCTTTAAGCATGTAGGATAATAGTAATTTGTAGTAGAAAAGTGAATTAAAAAAAAAAAAAACTTTTTTTTAACTGTAAATGAGTTTGTTGGGTGAATAATTTAAGAGGAGTAAAAAAAAAAAAAAAAAATCAAACTGATGTTAACAATAAGCAAGTTTGGACAAGAAAGAGATGGTGTTAATTGAGTTAAAAGTAATTGTGATTATGATTATGATTATGATTATGATTATGATAAGCCAGGACAAGAAGAAACAATATTTGGTGATTAAAATAATTGAAGTTCCATTTTTCTTTTTTTGGTGTGAGTTGTAATGTGAAGTGACGCGAACGACGACCGTCGCAATCTTCCAAAATTTATCCCTGTGGGGGAATATGATATTATTAATGGAGATGGGCACAGAGATCTTTGGGGTAATATTTTTTTGTCTTATTTTGATTTGGATTTCTCCTGCTTTACTGTGTGAGCTGCTGCAGAAGCACGTAACCTCTACACCAATACCAAAATCAAAGTCAGCGTCACCTTCATGTCAAACATCTTATCTCTGTCATATATATATATATATATATATGTATATAAAAATGGAACTGTAAATTGGTGTTAACGAATTGATTCACTACAGAGTGGATTTTAATTCCCTCTTACTTCAATCATATGTAGTAAACATAACATCTCCATGTTCAAACAAAAAATAACCATTTATATAAATATTAATAAACCATCTTTTAATTGGGTAGTTAGTAATTAATTTGAAAATTAACTATGCGCATATTTGATAATAATAAGAAAATTTCCTTTGATTAACAAATTCTAAACTAATAACTAAATTGCGTAAAAAGAAAGATGACATTATGGTCACACTTTGTATCATAGAACTCAGTATGTTAATTTTACTTTCTTTTTATAATATATTTTTTATTTTTTATTTTAAATTTCTTCTAATTTTAAAATATCTTTCGACCGTTACATTTAGATATTTAAAATTAAAAATAAATAAATAAATAAAATACACGCGGCAATTTCAAATAACATGCACGGCCTTATTGTTCGAGCTTTGTAACAAACCCATCTACCATCCGACACGGACCCTTCTTGCACTTTCACCGGCTTTCTCCTTCTTCAGTTCCCTCCCCCTTTTTTTTTTTTTTTTTAATTACAATTCCTCCCCTACTCTTCTCTTATTTCCCAAATATTCCTCAATCCTCACCCGTTACGTGTATTTGAAAAAACAACGGGGACTGTCTTGCAAAAATAACAAACTCCACTGACCTTTGAAATTACCCGCCGTCCATTTCTACTGATCAAACATGAGTCGTTGGATCTTGGTTCTTGAACGCCTTATAAAATGATCACTCTATCCCCTCCTCTCTTCAACCATCACCTCTCCTTCTTCCTCTCCACTCTTACTTTCTGGCCGGAAGCCACTACTTCCGGCGACGCTGCCGTCAATCCCCCCCCCCCCTCCCCTCCCCTCCCCTCCCCTACCACTTCTCATTCGGACTGGAATTTCCATTAGCTACTGATCGATTAAACTACCGAAATGACCACAATTCCCTTCCTCTCTTTCACTCCATTTCCTACTAAACCCAAACTCTCACTCTTCAACTTTCCTTCTCTCGCTCTCTCCTCCAAAACCAACGCTCTCCGTTTAACTTCTTCTTCCCGTGCATATTCGTTTTGTTGTCATTCGATTTCCAGGCCCGCGAGGAACGTTGTCAGTGGTGGGGGGTTGGCGTTTGCGTGCTCTACGTCGCCGTTTATCGGAAGAATCGGATCGCGTAGGAGGGAAGGCAATGGTTCTTCGCTTTCTTTTGGGATAGAACCTGGTGGCGTCACTGAAGTGGCAAAAAGTGATTCCTCTCAGGTTCTGTCTGCAATGCTTCCTTTTGTTGTTGCTGCAACTGCCATTGCTGCTCTTGCTCGCCCATCCACTTTTACTTGGTACGTTTGTTTATATGCTTTTCCCTAATTTGAAATTTTCGATTTTTTAACTTGGATTTTCGAGCTTAATTTTACTTTGAAAAAGTCAATTGGGTCAAATTATGGTTGAATTTAGTCTTTGGGTTGTTTCGATTGTTTTCCATGTTTGTTTATGTTCCTGTTTTTCTTTTTCATTTTAAAAAGTTGCTGAAAACAGTATTTTCAATTTAATACTTCTGTTTACCCTTTTTAAACATTAAAAATTATTGACTCCTGTTTCTTTTAACATCGTTTAAGTCTCTTAGTCCTTTAATAATTATTTCTTAATCAATCAAAATATTATCTCCCTTCATATATATTTGCTAAAAAGGAGTGCTTGAAACTCTAAAACAGTTACTTGCAAGCTTCGTTTTCTGTTTTTGATGGAACATTTGTGAGCTTAATTATAAATTATATCCACTAAACTTATATAAGAAGCTGTGGCTGCTAATATGTGTTTGGTTAAGGAAGACAGGGTTGTCCTGTCTTTTTCTGTTATCTAGATCTTTTACTCTCTTTTCAGTTCATCTGATACTGCTACACTATGTACATCTTCTTGTCAGCCTTCCTAGGCTCATGAATTATGTGGCATTTTTGTTTTATGAATGAACTAAGAGACTCTTGGATTTAAAAACCGTGCAGGGTGTCTAAAGAATATTATGCGCCTGCTCTTGGTGGAATCATGTTATCTATTGGAATTAAACTTTCCTTTGATGATTTTGCTCTTGCTTTAAAAAGGTACCAGCATTTGTTTTCTCGGCATTGTTCTGGTTCTTTTAACGTTTGTGTTGTTTTAATGTACATGGGTAATCTTGAATCAGTGACCAAGTTATTTCAATTTTGATCTTCTTGCAGACCTTTACCGCTAACTATTGGGTTAATCGCCCAGTATGTTCTCAAACCGGCACTTGGGATTTTAATTGCAAAGGCATTCCGAATATCGCCAATGTTCTATGCCGGTTTTGTCCTCACATCTTGTGTTGCAGGGGCTCAGTTGTCTAGCTATGCCAGTTTTTTAAGCAAAGGAGATGTGGCCGTCAGCATTCTTCTCAATAGTTGTAGCACCATTGCTTCTGTGCTCGTTACGCCTTTTTTAACAGGTCTTCTGATTGGGTCTGTTGTCCCAGTTGATGCAGTTGCCATGTCCAAGTCGATATTACAGGTAGAAGCTTGCTTAACGAGGAAAATTATGCTGAAATCATATTTGTTTTCATGGTTTATATCTAATCATTGTTGACGTTTCTTGTCAGGTTGTGCTTGTTCCAGTAGCTCTTGGCCTTGTGCTTAATACTTATGCGAAGCCAGTTGTGACATTTGTTCAACCAACCATGCCAATAGTTGCTATGATATGTACCTCCTTGTGCATTGGTAGCCCTCTTGCAATAAACCAGACTCAGATTCTGTCTGCAGAAGGACTTCAATTGATTCTTCCAGTGTTGGCATTTCATACTGTATCATTCGTTTTTGGATACTGGGTCTCCAGAATTCCAGCCCTGAGGTAATGATTTCTTTTGAAAGTTACTGATAAAGTATTATCAAGGTTTCTTGTTTGTTTTAAATTTGATGATAACAATAGAGAAGGGTAGCTTTGCATCAAAATCTTATAATTAAATGATAAACTGAAGTACTCTGGTTCACTTATCCATAAATTATATGGGCGCAAGTCTCCTTTCAGCTTGTACCCTTCATTGGAATTTAAAACTCAGACGTCTAGCTTCTAAAATAACCTAGTTCTGTTTTCTACTAAAATACCATCTATACTAGAAAATTTCAATTTTTAACAACATAAGATTCTTTTTCCTTTCAAAATTGGAGTTGAATGTAGCTCGGGACATGCCTCATGGTTCTGGAGAGAGCCATGTTTCTCCACTGGCTGAAGAGCCCCAGTAGACACTACTATCCGAATAACTTATTTAGGTTATTGATATTTCTGGACAAGGGGAAGATCGGATTAAATTAATCCCACTATCAAATGCTTTCTAATTCACCATTTGCATCCTGCAGCGTTGTCATCCTTCGTGACTCCCTTAAGAAGCGCACACATGATTGCAGTAAATCTGATGATGTTAAACAATATAGAGAACTTTATATTCTGCTACTGTCTTCCTCCTTAATAATTCGTCCCATTTATTACTTTATTGCCAAAACTTTTGAATGCAACACCTTTTTTTTTCCCAAGAATCCATTATTTTGCAAATTTCTGGTCCTCCTCCTCAACTTGAATAGGGTACCATTTGATTTCTGTAAAAGTTCACTTGAAAAATATGCATCAGTATCCAGCTTCTGTCAATTTCATTTTTCTTTCACTTGTAAATTAGAATTGATAAGGAGATTAGTCAGAGTTGTTTTGCATAACATTTGAAATTATGTGGTTAATGTTATAGGCAAGGAGAAGAAGTTAGCAGGACAATTTCGTTATGCACAGGAATGCAAAGTTCTACGATGGCAGGACTGCTTGCAACCCAGTTCCTTGGAAGTAGTCAAGCTGTTCCACCAGCATGTTCAGTGGTAGCCATGGCTATTATGGGCCTTTGTCTTGCCTCTTTTTGGGGCAGCGGATCCCGGATTAGAGACCTACCGTCACTCCTTATTCCACAAACTGGTTCTACAGTCAAGGCATAGAGCACTTGGGTATGGGCTATGATGGTGGTTTGGCAGACGAAGTTGATCAGGTAGCAAAGATAAAGTACAGAGAGATAGATGGGACCAAGGGTATAGATAGTTTCTTTTCTTTTTCTTGGTAAAAAATATAGATAATTAGGCAGTTATAGTGAGTTGAAGTGGTAGTGGTAGAAGGGCGTTGTAGTACAGGTTTAATGTAACGTTGCTACTGTATATACATATATGACAAAAAGAAAAAGAATCATATATCACCTCTCTCTCTCTCTCTCTCTATCGCATTCTCTGCTAGTTTTCTTGAACTGGGGATCAAACAAATGGGCTCCAAAACTTTGTTTGGGCCACAGACATAATCGGCTGAAACCACCAAAATCCATCACAAACCGAGTGTTGTATTCTTAGCAATACAAAAAAGTGGGAAATTCACAACTGGAGTGTCGAATGTACATCAAGAGGTTAGCGGACCGCCATGCACGGTGGACCCATCACATTTTTTTGCACTGACCAGTTCGGCTGTCATAAGCTCCTGACAAGTTCAAGTCTCAGTCTTTACTTAAGTAACTTTATTTTACTGGAATGATATATTATTAAGATTAATCATTAATTAGTTGAAATTAGGCTGTTTAATTAGTTTGTTAATCATAATTGTTTTTGTCTTTTTCTTCATGCTATTGTACAAGCAGTATAAGATTGGTGTTGCACAAAAATGAAATATCAAAAAATCTTCTTCTTCTTTTCTGTTCCTAACATGGTATCAGAGCTTGTTCTTTTAATCAAATAATTTTTAGCTTCAAATTTTAATTTTCAATGGCTAGAGAGCCATCAGATGATTCACAAAACCCCTTCTTCCTTCATAGCGCCGACCACTCTGCATTGGTCTTGGTATCCAACCTTCTCAATAGCAACAACTATAACACATGGGAGAGAGCAATCAGAATACCGTTGAACGCCAAAAACAAATTGGGTTTCATAGATGGAACTTACGACCAATCGAACAGTACCGATTCCACTGCCAGAGCTTGGTCACGTTTTAATAGCATGGTAACTTCTTGGTTGTTGAATGCTGTAACAAAAGAAATAGATGACAGTTTATTATACCATGAAAATGCACAATTTATCTGGACAGATTTGAGGCTCCGTTATCAATAAAGCAATGCTTCGCGCATCTACCAACTGAAGCAGAGCATGAATAGCCTTATTCAAGGATCACTCAGCATCAACGCCTATTATACACGGATGAAAACCATCTGGGATGAGCTCAAAACTTACCAACCAGCTCCAACCTATCATTGTGGAAACATGAAGGCTT
Source organism: Carica papaya (assembly GCF_000150535.2). The sequence goes on from NW_019014684.1 coordinate 444,953, forward strand.
GGAATGATTATCAAGAGCAGGAGTTTGTGATGATATTTTTGATGGGTTTGAATCCTTCCTATGCTGCTGTTAGGGCTCAAATCTTGATGATGGAATCTTTGCCATCCATTTTGAAGGTTTTCTAGCTGGTTGTGCAAGAAGAACGACACCGTGCGATCAGTTTCGACGCGTGCACAGAGGCGGCTACGGGGTCTGCTTCTTCTGTTGCCCTAGCTCAAGGTCGAAGACGACCCACCTGTTCACACTGTGGGCTTGGGGGCCACACTGTGGACAGGTGTTATCGGGTACATGGATATCCACCGGGCTTCAAGCCCAAGCCCAAGTTGCACTCGCCTGACTCCAACCATGCTATTTTTAATGAATGACAAGCCCAAGCCCAAGCCCAAACCCGCAATGTTTCAACTCAATCTAGGCCCACTCCTGGCACTAAATCATTTAATTCATTTGGGTCTGGGTCCAGGTCCGTTCTTTCTTCTGCCAACCGGGTCTCGGCCCACGAACAGGCTCCTCCAGGACACACCTCTTCTTCTTCTTCCTCGGGCACGCACCCTACTGTGCGACAGGTGCAGAGCTTCGCCTCCGCCACTGCCTGCTTGCTGGCGCTTGATTCACTGCCTCGATCGATTCTTTGAACACGTCGTAAATTCAGGATATTATTGCCCACCTAAGCGCACGGCTCCACCAATCGTACTCCGCCACCTCGCCGGACAGCTTCTCTCCTCCCACCAACAACACTACTTCTGACCTTCACGCGGTAGGTATATCACCAATCACCTTCTGCCTTTCCAGTTTCACACACACACTTACCTCTAAATGTTGGATTATTGACTCTGGAGCCACACATCACATATGTTGCACACCTAATCTCTTCACCACCCTTAAGCATGTTGAACCCATCCCACTTACTTTACCAAATAGTAGTTCCGTGCTAGTCACTTAACTTGTAAATGTGTTCCTCACCGACACCCTAACCCTACATGATGTCTTATTCGTCCATCATTTTTCTTTTAATCTTGTCAGTGTCAGTCTGTTGACTAACACCCACAACTGTACGATTAATTTTTCTCTTCATTCTTGTGTCATCCAGGACCACACTCGGGACTTATTGATTGGGAAGGGTAGACGCATTGGCAACCTCTACTACTTAATTACTAGGCATTTTTATTTTTCCACTGTTAACACTGTTTCCGCTAATTCTAAAAGTAGCCTATAATACTTTAGAATGAGTCATCATTTCTATGTAAAACTTCAGTACATTAATAAAGATTTACAGATTTCGAATATTTCTTATTGCAAAATTTGTCATTTGGTTAAACAACATAAATTGTCTTTTGTTTCTCACAATAAATTATCTATTCGTCCATTTGATTTAATCCACATTGATATTTGGGGCCCTTTTTCTACATCTACTATTGAGGAATACAAATACTTTCTTACCATTGTTGATGATTGCACTCGCACTACCTGGGTATATCTTCTTCGTCAAAAGTCGAATATTCTTACCATTTTTTCTGACGTGTATACTCTCATCCTTACCTAATATCAAATTCCCATTAAATATGTGAGATCTGAAAATGCGCATGAATTGAGTTTTCATTCATTTTTCAAGTCAAAAGGCATTGTTTCTTATCATTCCTGTGTTGAGACTCCTCAACAAAACTCAGTTGTCGAGCACAAACATCAACACATTTTAAATGTGGCATGTGCCTTACTATTTCAGTTCCATATCCCTATTTTCTATTGGGGCGATTGCGTCTTGATTGCTGTTTACCTGATCAACCGTACACCTTCTCCCTTATTATCTAACAAAACTCCTTTTGAACTATTAACTCACAAAAAATCTTTTTATGATCATTTGCGTACCTTTGGTTGTCTATGCTATTGCTCCACTTTCGATAGTCATCGGCATAATTTTTACCTTGTTCTAGAGCTTGTGTCTTCCTCGGTTACCCCTCGGGTTACAAAGGATATAAACTTCTCGACATCGAGAGCAATCAAATCATCATCTCTCGAAACATCATTTTTCATGAACATATCTTTCCATTTCTTTCATCTCACTCACCGAGTCCCATTCACAATGACTTTTTTCATGACCGTGTCTTACCTCTTCCTCTCCATACACCTACACACTCACCAGTTTCTTCTTATTCACCTTCCCACTCACCGCATGACTCTTCCCAAATCACACCACCTTGACCTCTGCGTGTCACACGACCACCTTCTTATTTGTCTGACTATCACTGCTATCATACAGATACACATGTACTTTACCCCATTTCCTCCTTCCTTACTTATACAAAGCTTACACCTCAATATCACAACTTTATTTTTGCTCTTTCCTCCCACACTGTGCCCACCACCTTCTCTGAGGCTGTCCAGTTTGATGTTTGGAGGACCGCTATGAATGTGGAGCTACGTGCTTTGGAAAACAATAATACTTGGTCTGTTGTATCTCTTCCAACTGTGAATAAATCTGTTGATTATAAGTGAGTTTATAAAGTTAAATATCAAGCTGATGGGATCGTAGAGAGACACAAAGCCTGTCTGGTTGCTAAGGGTTACACACAACAATTTGGCATTGATTTCATTGACACTTTCTCTCCAGTTGCAAAATTAGTTACTATAAAAATTTTACTTTCCCTAGCTGCTATTCATGGTTGGAGTCTAACTCAGTTAGACGTCACCAATGCTTTCCTTCATGGTGACCTTCACGAAGAAGTTTTTATGAATATTCCTCCATAATATTCTCCTCGAGAGGGGGAGATTCTTCCACATCAACTTGTTTGCCGGCTACACAAGTCAATCTATGGGTTGAGACAGGCTTCCCGACAGTGGTTTCACAAGTTCTCACAAGTATTACTTCAAGAAGGTTTCCATCAGTCACAATGTGACCACTCCTTGTTTGTCAAGCATCAGAGTAACATTTTTCTAGCATTGTTGGTATATGTTGATGATATTATTATTGCTTGTAATGATAATCATGCCGTCGATGAACTTAAAGTTGCACTCAAATAAAAATTTAAGATGAAAGATTTGGGAACTCTATGATATTTTATTAGACTTGAAAGTGCAAGAAATAACACAGAAATCACCTTATGTCAGAGAAAATATGCTTTGGATCTATTAACTGAAACTGGGTACCTTGGTTGTAAGCTCTCATCTACTCCCATGGAACCCAATCAAAAGATATCCAAAGATGATGGAGAATCTCTGCATGATATCACTAGTTATCGGCGACTGATTAGAAAATTGTTGTACTTGACCATTACTCGTCCTGATATATGTTATTTCCGTCAATAAACTAAGTCAGTTCTTAACTGCTCCTAGGACCAGTCATCTTCAGGGTGTTTTGCGGATTCTTCAATACATCAAGAGAACACCTGAACAGGGTCTCTTCCTTCCTTCATCATCTACCATCCAAAATTAAGGTTTTTTTCTGATACTGATTGGGGCACATGTCATGATACTAAAAGATCTCTGACTGATTATTGTGTTTTTCTTGTATTTTCATTAGTCTTTATGGAAATCAAAGAAAACAACAAGTTGCGTCTTAGTCATCTGCAGAAGCCGAATATCATTCCATGGCCAATACTACATGTGAAATAGTGTGGATTCTGAATTTGTTACGAGATTTAAAGGTGCAACATCAAGGGTGCAACATTAAGGTCCTGCATTGCTTTATTGTGATAATCAGGCAGCTCTACACATTGCTTCGAATTCAGTGTATCATGAGAGAACAAAACATATTGAACTTGATTATCATTTTGTTCGAGAGAAAATTTAAGATGGTACCTTGGAGACAATGCATATATTAACTCGTAATCAACTTGCGGATTTAATGACAAAAGCACTTCATCCTACGCAGTTCGACAATTTGCTGAACAAGATGGGTACAATAAATTTGTACTCTCCATCTTGAGGGGGAGTATTAAGATTAATTATTGATTAGTTGAAATTAGACTCTTTAATTAGTTTGTTAATCATAACTGTTTTTGTCTTTTTCTTCATGCTATTGTACAAGCAGTATAAGGTTGGTCTTGCACAAAAATGAAATATCAGAAAATCTTCTTATTCTTCTTTGTTCCTAACATATATACAAGAAATTATAATCCGCATTATCCAAGTAAAAAAAAAAAAACTATTCTTATTAAGTTTATCAAATTTTATTTTCAGTCACAATAATTAAGATCAAATTGGTACATGACATGACCCATTTAAAATAAACTAATAATTGATCTAGATTTTTACTGTATGTGTTGGAAAATATTTTAGCTACTTACACATTTAACTTACTAAAAATACTTTTATCACTCTAGCACGCGATATGTTATTTCTACATAATTATTGTTTTCTTAATCATTTCCGTACGTAATTTTTCAAAACAAAAGAAAAAAAGAAAGAATTAATGTTGTGTATATATATATGTATTGAAAGAAAAAACGATTTTGTTGAAAAAGGATGCGCAAGAAGCCACCGCCAATGATCAAGACAGTACCAATCAACACGGCCAAGGTTTATACATACATATATATATATATATATATATAATGGAGTTTTTAAGCAGAAAAAAACTGTTAATTAGAGAGACATTTAAAGTCAAGAAAAGTTGCGTTGAGAGTCCAAATTAGAAGCGCGATTAATGGGCTGCAAAAAAGTGAAGTGAAGAGAAATTAAAAGAAGATGCAGTTTCAGTCAATACCACTCATTACATTTACTTACCCTTTCAATTGATTTCTTGTTTGTGTTTGATTTTTGTCGTATTAATTTATTATATTTAATTTCTTGATTTTTCTTCAACCTCACCGACTCACAGTACTGCTCCATGCTCAAACTTATCTTCAGCTACGTACGTATGGTGTTAGATCAGGTATATATACTAATCATGCTTGCTCTTCTTCTTCCTCATTTTTTCTCTTCCAATTCATATCAGGTATATATCCATACACACGTACGCATATATGCACAGACACATTTACACCTTTAGAAGCTATATATATGCACACACACACACACATCTCCATCGACCCGACATGAATTATCCTTTTCTAGATTCCTTCTGTTCTACGAACAACACCAGCTACTTTGGCTGCTGCTGCGTCCTGGCATTTACTTGGACGGCTTCAGGTATAATAATTATATATACATATCTAATTAAGGACACTCCTATGATTCCTTCTATTTTCTTATTGTTAATGATAACTATGTATGTAACGTAAAATATACCTGTCTACAAGGAACTCACAGTCATGCCAATTTTTTTTTTTTAATTTTTCATCTTAATTCATTCAATCAAGAATCAAGGATACCTTCCTGCTCGAGAAGGGAGACACAAAAATCAGGTGGCTTTTTGATAGATACATCATCAATCATATGTATATATATCATTATTATATTTAAATATATAGCGATTAGTGTCAGGTGGAGTTATTTAAGGAGCATTTTCATTCAATAATACTTTTCTCTTTCAGCATTCTTGATTAATTACATGTGAATCTCATATATCATTCTATAAATATTATTTCTATTGTATTGTGATCATTAATATATGTATACCACCTAATCAACAAAAACAAAAATTTGTAGTACAATATATAGATTTAGCAAGAAGGGCATGTGTGTACAGATATATCTGGGATACGGATAAGCAGTATGTATAGCGTTGGTTCCTATATATAAGTATATGATCCTGAAATAATGGAGCTAGCAGGGTTTTTTGAGAGGATGATGGTAAAAGTTTCAAAGTAGGGAAGAAAGCGTCAGAAGAGGCATGGATTTGAAGTATCAAAGGAAGGAAGAGGAGGAAAATCAGCCACCGGAGATGAGGGTACTGGAAGATGATGAGGACAAACCAGAGAAAGTTCCGGTCAGGTGCGTCCCAAGGAAGGCAAGATTTTGCAAAGTGGTTGAACAGATCAAGTCCGATTGGAAAGGGAGGCATGAAGGTGACCAACCAATTTCAACATTTTCCAAAATTTTAAATCACATTAATTTCATTTTGAAGTACTAATCAATTACTTATAGTATGAAAACGAACATATATAATACATATTTATGAAAATATAAGATAAATAAACCAATATTTTAAATTCAACATACATGTATTATGTAATTAAAATAATAGAAAATATATTTTCAATTGTCCCACAAAAATAAAATTCATGATCTTAAAATCTTTAAACGTAAAAACAGTTAATATACACAAAAATGTTTTTTAAAAAAAAAATTGTATAAATAAATTCAAAATAAATTAATTTTATTTTTATTTTTATTTTAAATCAATAAGGTAATATTTAAACTTATTTATATTAACTTTAAAATTATTTCCCATATATTTTGAAGTATTTGAAATATATATACGTTTTTTTTTTAAATTATAAATACATTGGAAAATAATAAAATTTCATCAACTCCATTTTTTTTTTCTAATTTTTAAGAATTTTTTTTTTACTTTGGTTGTATATTAATAATCAAAATGTATTTATTCCTTAATTTAAAAATTTTAAAAATTTAAAAAATAGTTAACAAATAATGTATTTTCAAATACTGATTTTTTTTTTTTTTTTGGCTTTTCTTTCTCCATCTTTCTTCCCCTTCTCCCGAACCCAAACCAAACAGAAAAAACAAAGTGAGAATGGATTTTGAGGGTGGGAAAAACTCAGTATATACATTTCTCCAGATCTATATAAAACATTCAGTAAATTTTCTAATGTTTTGAGGAAGGAAAAAATAAAAGTTACAACCAAGTGAGCGGAGCTAGCCGACGCTTTCAACTCTTAGGCTCCAAATTTATATATAAATTATTTACTATATCAATAATATAATAAAATTAGGGAACAGTACTTACTTATAGCTCCTCCAGATATATAGTTAAGGTATACATATATATATATACATATACAGTTATTTTAATGGTTAGCGTCCATGCACGAATCTTTTATAGATTACACACACGTTGATATACTACACACACACACACACACACACATATATATATCAACACATATAGCCCGCAGAATTTTACCCAAAGAAAACGAATTAAAAAACATCAATACTCCTACATTGAAATAAGCTACTGTAAGTGTTTTTGTATGTATAAAACATATACAGCTGGCTGCCATAAAACAAATATAGTTACTCTTTTGAGGGATATACGTTAGTGTTCTATGTTTAGATAGTTCATACTTTATGTAGCGTAGAATTAATAGTACAAATTTATATATAAATATGGGCTAAGGGTGTATTTTTTCGCTGTATACATTAATTACTTGTTCTAACTATAAAGTTTCATGATAGTCTGCAAAACCCTGATTATAGTTTAGCATATAATGTACATATATATAAGATGTATCTATATATATATAGATATATATATATATATATATATAGAGTTAAGTTGCAGGAGAAGCACTTTATGCATGTATGAGGGATTTAAATCAATCTGTACAGTAGTGGATTGGAAAAGACACAATTCTAGTGATTGTTGACCACAAAATGATTAGAGTTTTCCGCTTTATTGATTGGATTCCAAACTGATGCACAATTTTGGATTACTTGCAAAAACACAATAAGAAACAAATTAATTAGACAGGAAAAAAAAACTGATTTGATGAGTTATTGATTTAAGAATTTAAAGGTTTAAACACAGTAGCCAGTAGGCATGGAGAAGGGAAAGTCGACATAGAGGAATGATTAGGTCAGCACTTTTTACAAGCAAATGCATGACAACCCTAAACACACCCAACACAAACTCCGCTAGATCATATATAATTATATCTACCAATATATACATATATATATATATATTCATCATTTAGTTTACTTTTCTTATACCCTTCTCTCTTTAATCTCTTTTTTGTTTCTTGCAATCTTTGATTTCCCTGTGAATGGTTTAATTTGTATGTATAGGTATACACATACATGTATGAAGGAAGTTTATATATAATTAATTACTTTTCTGATCAGAATGCAAAGAGATGATGATCATATCATGTACTTAAATATGTGTGTGTCTCTCACCTTATTGAAGCTTCCTGAATTTAATCTACTCCTGCAACACTAAAAATCACTTCAGTACTGATCATTATCATCAGTGAATGATGAGAGAGAGAGAGAGAGAGAGAGAGAGGGAGAGAAGGAGAGAGGGAAAGCTGTCATTTTACATCCAACAACAAAACAAAGAGACAATTGCTTGTAAGGTAAAGTAAAAGCATATATATGTAATTTTACACACCAAGTAAAGTAGACGTATTCACATAATTATAGTGAATATATATATATATATATTTACTATACTCTTACTTCAAAACCAATTAATACCCAGTTTTTCCCTTCCACTTTTAATATATATATATCTGAGAATCTCCTCCTATAGAGCTTAAACTTTACCACCTTCAATATATATATATATATATATATCATGTTTGCTTATATATAACTGATATATTTATTTATATATACGTGTGTGTGTGTGTGTGTGTGTAAGTATGAATCATGGAGTGGAGTAGAGGTCAACAATACTTCTCATCACCTGAACTTGAGTATTAAGACACTTTATGTAATGTGCTGTCTCACCCAACAACCTGCACAAATCCATGGCTTCACCTCCGGGCACCAGCTTCCGAAGCTCCTCCACTTGCTCAACCCTATCATCGTCTTCCTCCTTCTTCTCATCTTTCCCGCAAGTAGTAGAAGCAATAATACTTGTTGACCTCTTGATCATCAAAGACTGGCTTCTGATCCTCCTGGCTAAACCCCGGCGGCGTGCTTGATTCCTGATCTTGAAAAGAAGAGCCCGTGTCCAAGCTCGCTTTGACCCGACTGCCCGAACCATGGACTTGTCAGCGGCGATCTTGACCCTGTTGTATCGTCGAAAGAGTTGGTTTGGAGAGGATGAGGAGGCTATGGAAGTGAGGGGTTGTTTAGTAATCTCGATGAGGGCGGGAAGAAAGCGTCTTGTAAACCTAGACTTGAGGGAAGGACGGTGGTGATTCATGGAGGTAATTAGGGTTTGTAAGGAGAGATATATGATGGGTGAGGAGAGATATTGGGTTCTGACAGGAAGGGACACCTCTGAGTTTCAGAAAGACAAAAGGAAAATTTTTAGTTAAACTCTGACACACAGTATCTACACACACCAACCAGAAAACAATAAATTGGAAGAGAGAGAAAAGAGAGAGAGAGAGAGAGAGATGTGGATGGGGAGGTTTTCAGGAGGAAAAACAAAAGCATGTGCAGAGAATGAGAATGAGAGAGAAACAGATCGTGAAGAAAGAAGAGAACAGGGAGAGAGAGAGAGAGAGAGAGAGAGGATTGGAAATGGGAGGTGTAAAGAGGAAGGAGAGAGTGGGGGGGAATCAAATACAAAGAGCAAATTGTTGATATAATATTAATTAGTAACTGCTCAAAATACAAAAAAAATAAATAAAATTAATCAAATGTTAAATTATTAATTTTTTTTTTTTAAAAAAAATATTGAAGATGGATAGAATTTCATTAAATAAAATTAAAAATTTAAAAACTTTTTATATAATTTTTTTTAATAAAAAGAAGTGTTATTATTTAATATTAATAAATTAAGTTAAAGATTAAATTTAGTAACACAGAGGGAGGAGTTTGGAGTCTTCTTTTTTGTGGGGCTGAAACACCCAACCACCATATGATGGCACATGGTTCCATTTTCCCACTTGGATTACTGTGGGTCCCAACCCTTCTTCCTTTTCTTTACTTTATTTTAATTAATTCTTCATTAGTTTTTTCTCTTTTTAACTCATCTTTATTATTATTATTATTATTATTATTTTAATAAAATATATATATTTAATTAATTAATTATCATAAAATATTTATTTTTATTTTAAAAAAAATATATATATATAAATAATAATAATAATTTTAAGTAAGAGCAAGATATTTGTCTTTTTGTTGGTGTTAGTTTTCATCCTCCTCACACTACTTCTCATACTTGGTCTCGTCTCCATCAAGTTAATTTGTAATTAAGTTTTTGGTGAAATCACATGATGGTAAATTGCAAATACCCACCTCTACATAATTAGTCATAGCATGCCACGGTAATTATGGAACTACTTGCGATTTAAATTACAATTTTTTCAATGTTAAAGTTCGATTTAGATTTCAATTTTATAAAATAAAAAAATCAATTGTAAATAAGAGTACAAAATTAATAATTATAAAGACTTCAATTAAATTAATCTACAAATTTACTATTTACTTTTATAAATTAAATAATTTAAATATATAATAGCTATCAGTCAAATATAGTGTTGGGTCTTAAAATTAATAGTTTTATTTATATATATATATATATATATCAAAAGTCAAATGATAAATAAATCAAGTATTTAGTTATTTAAGTATTTTGTGCACATTAAATTATAAGTTAATAAAATGAACCTTATTTCAAAATATCAAAATGTTTACCAATTAGCAAGTCTTCTTAACTAGAACTTCCTTTTACCTTAAGGCGAAGGCTATATATAACTTTACTCTCTCTATAAATATCATGGTTTATATATATACACGCGTATATTTTTCAAGAGAAACTAATAAAAGTAATGTACATATGGTATAATAGTTTGTGTAGGAGGAATTTGTTGGCTAGCACTAATATTTGTTTTATTTGGAAGAAAAACTAGAATTAAGGGCATGCTATATATACATTATTCTTCAAATTCACATGCGTGTATAATTCAAACTTTTCATTTTAGTGACATTTCACATATTAGTTGTTGTAAAACGCTCAAATAGTGTGTTGATTATGTAATTAACCATTAAAAAATTGTTCCCAAGTTCTTAATTATATCTTTGCTTGTAAATTTTGCAAGCTTTTGCTGCGTGGGTGGTCTCTTGTGCGTGTGTATACAGATATATCCAGATATACATGCAAACATATATATATATATATACATATGTATGTAGGGGAGATATTCATTAATACAATAATTTAATTTTGATAATGAGTTATGATTGGTGCTCCCAGATCTCTCCTTAGTTCATGCCTGTGAAAATGTTTTATTGGTGGAGAAATAGCATATACATGATGAACTATTTTGGAAGTATATATGAAAAAAAAAAGGTTCCCTAAAGTTATAACAAATTAATTTTTTTATGTGATAATCATTTTGTAGCACATGATAAAAGGACGACAACCATTTGAAACTTCAATTCAACTAATCAACATCAAACATAACTAGCTTCTTCCCTATTCTTCTTCTCTTTTTTATTTTATTTTATGTTCTTCTGGGTATCAATTTTTTCTATCATAATCCTAATTTATATATATATATATATATGTATTATATTTGAAGCTCGGTGTGTGTGTATATAATATAAGACAATGATATATTTTTTTTAATCATATATGTATCTATACATACATACACAAACATGTAAGTGCATACCATTGTGGAAAGATTCTTTGATATGACGAGTGAGACTGATTTCCTCTAAAGAAAAAAGGAGTGAGGATAATTGAATACCTACTACAATATTTAAGGGTTTGTTTGGAATAAATGAGAAGGTAGAAAACATATCTCATCTACTTGTGAATTTTAATTTTTATGTCTAAAGTTGTTTCAAATATGAAAACCTAAATTCATCGTTATTAATGATTACGAACAATGTTATTATCATTTAGATAATTATATCGATAG
>NW_019014684.1:456882-498993 GCF_000150535.2 Carica papaya
AGATGGTGTTCGTGAAGTGACGATGCAGAAGGTAATTTATTATGGCAACGTCGTGTGTATATATATATATATATATATACTCGCATTTCAATCGTGATCATCAACTAAAGCATCTGTATATATACAGATGTATATATATAAGATATGTATACATATATGTAATTCTTTGCATGCATATGGACCACATGCATCATTCAAGTGGGGATGCAAGGAAAGTGACAAGAAGATCGCTCAAATTCCTCCTTCTCATTCCATTACTTGTTTCACGACTTGAGTTTGTTATTATTATTATTCTAGTTTCCTGACTTATTTTTTGGCTTTATATGTGTATACACCCAAAAGACTTGATTATGATCTTATAGTACATGATGCATACTATATAGTCAAAATACCCAAATGATAATAAACAGGTTTTACATATTAATCATTCAAATTATTCATGGAAACTATGCAATTATAGTTCCTGTAACTTTTAATTTTCAATGAATCAGCTGGCTGTATATTAATTTTGAGTTGTATTTAGCCAATTACTTCTTTCTTCTGGGAAAAAAGAAAAGGAAAGCAAACACATGGTAAGTAATTATTAATCGAGTGAATTACATATTCAATGGATCCTTGGAATTATTTTTCCATGGAAAGTGCTTACTCTTCTGTCTAAAAACCCATAATTATTTGATAAATTCTGTAATTTTTTCTTATATACTTAAATACATAATTGATTTCCATGGCAAATGCTTAATTTTCTTATATTACCCATCAATTTTTTTTACAATTATATATATATATATATATATTTCATATGTGGATTGATTTCTAGTTTACTATATGCATCTATTTTAATTCGCTTTCAAAATTTTGTTAATTTTAAAATATCATGAACTTGATATATAGTTCGTAAATAAATTAAAAAGAAAAAAGAAAAAAGCCAAAAGAGAGAGAAAGAAAGAAAACTCAGAGTAGATGAATTTCTTGCTTTGCTTGAATACATACATGCCTGTATATAGGCTATAAAGGCATGAGGTTTTAATTATCTGAACAGAAAATATGATAACTCCAATCTTTCTCTCTTTTTATTTTTTCATTCATCTAACCCTAACCTTAATTTCTTAAAAATGGTAAAACTATTCTTTTACAAACTTTATATTTTTTACTCTATATATGATTTACGTATTCCCTAATTTATCCTTGTTTCTTACACAGAACAAGTTCAAGGAATATGCATATATATATATATATATATATATATATATACGCCTATGCGCACACACACAAATATCACATTGAGTAGTGATTCTGGTTTGGTCTCTGTTCTTCTTTTATAAAATGCTTTTATTCCTATTAAAAAAATAAAAAAAAACTGATAAAATAACTGGAAAAGAACAAAGTGACAGACATGTAAATTAATCAATCAATATATATATATATATATATATATACACACACGCACGCCCAGAAGTTGTTTTTTGCTTAATTTATTAATTTGTCCAATTCCATTAGTGATTAAAAAAAAATGAAGGGATTAGGATTTCAATGAGAAAAGAGGAACATGGTGGGGCCAAATGGCAAGTAGGCTAATGTTCGACACACATCAAGGCTTAAGAATTAAGACTCTTTAACCAACTCATAATTATGCTTTAGTTTTAGATAAGCAGCATCCACATGCATGTTTCGCCTTCTTTTTGTTTAGGACCACTTCATTGCATTCTCACCCTTCTCTCACCCTTCATTTCTAATCCAACTTCCCATTCTTCTTTCTTCCTTTTCCATACATATTTCATTAATTACTTCTCTTTCTGCATATATACATACACCTACTACTAAAATGGTAACCCAAAAAGGGAGTAACCTTGCAAAAAGGCTAAACAGAATGCAAAGGAAATATCAACCCCCTTTTTTTTTTTCTGTGGGAAAGAATATATCAACTTCATTTTGTATGTCTGTATTAAACTGTCATCCATATATACACGTGAATTCATTCATCATAACCCCCTTTTGGTAAGAGTCTCTTGAGGGAGGTGAGAGACTTGAGGATTACTCGATACTCACAGCCAACAATATTAGTTACGGTAGAATGCACTAAATGGAAATTGATTCAGCAAAAATAAATATATATATATATATATATAATTCTATTATGAGAAATCACATCGTTAACTTGATCGCTCTGATAATCTCCCCCCAGATTCCAAACAGACACTTGAGACAAGAACAGCTTTAAATAAGTTAATAACAAATTACTTCTATTGGATTATTGTCTTGTAAATATCAGAGCTGTAAAATATAGTGATTGTTCATGTCAGAAATTTGGTGATATTCAGGGACTTTTGCGAGAGCAGATATCCTTAAAACCCGGCACTTGTGTAGCACGCTAACAAGAAAAGTTGAACTGGGTGCTTTTAATATTAACAAGTAGAAAGAGAGAAGGAGGGATCAATCTCAACTGATACAAAGCTGATTCTTTGAGAAAAAGTGAGGGACCAAACGGAGAGAAATGAGCACTATTCACATGTGCATTTGCTTTAACAAAAATTTCTTTCAAACTCCACCTCCTATTCGAAATCAAATTTAACAGGAACGGAGAAAAGATATATATAATATTACAAAATATAAAGGAACAGAAGAAGTTTAGATAGATTGCAGCCATCACCTATTTATATATTCCCATTTTCTTCTATCGATGACTCCGAAGCAGAGTCATCCATCGTTGAATTTGAAATTGTATCTACTTGACTTCCGTTTTCACTATCTGAGGTCGCAGATGGCTTCTCTTCAACGGGTTGTTTCAGATACCAATACATGATACTTGCTGTCAAGGTAAGAATCATCTTTTGATTCACCTGGAAAAGTGCCACAAAAATGGAAACTTTCACCATCGTTTCTGGTGCTAGAGTGAGGCAGACAAATATGATGCACAAAAGAAAATCAAGATTCTAAATTGAGAGCCTTTATGACTGTTTGGCATATCTGATTGGAAAAATAAATTTGAAAATGGCATAATGATAATCAGAAGAATACCTCAGTGACGTCTTCAGGAAGTAAAAATATGGAGCACCCAAGTTTCCTTGCAATACTGATGACGTAGGACGCGTTCATCTTTTTCTGTTCATCTGCATTGCTCAAAAAGTAGGGAAAAAAACATGTTTTAACAGAGGTAGAAACAAAAATTAGTAAAATCAATTTCATTCTCAAACATATTTCAACGAAATTTTGGAGTTTATAAAACGAAGTAGATTATGTAAAGCTGGACATGTCTAATCCTATACAGTTAAAATATACTTCTCTAGTACCATGTGAAATAATTGATTGTGGTATTTATTCAAAGAACTTTAAGTTGATAGGAAAAAAGTTCTAAAACTCTCAGAGAGACTTCCAAAAGGTGATTAGCCTTTATGATTTGTGTTAAAAGTCTGTGGAGGAACATATCCATACACATATCAAACACTAACAACACCAAAATCACTTGTGAAGCAGCCAAGCTAAAGCCCCTTTTTCCATGGAAAAACCCTATCAATATTTAATAAGTAGTGGCCTCACGTAAACAAATTCTTAGAGCAATTTTTTTTAATCATCTCTGACAATGAGATATGTTCTTTCCAAAGTTACCCAACTACAAGATCATTGCCAATCATTGAATCTGAAACTTCAAGGTTACCCAACTACAAGGTCTTGTTTCCTTTATTTTTCAATCAGTTCTCAACTAATTTTTAATTCTAATTTTCATATAATCTTGATATGCAGAATTTCCGTGTGTGAGCTACTCGACCTTTATCGTAAATTCCTTGGCAGTTCCCAGTTATGAACTAAATGGGACAGTTCACAGCAGTAGCACTGCATTATCAGCTTAGCATAATCATATCTCACTGGGGAAATATACAATATTTCAAGGGATATTACATTTCCATTTAAAGAACTTCAGAGAAAAGATGCTAACAGAATGAACACAGTTATTTGATGTAGTTTCATAACCTAAGATTAGAAGAAATCTTACCAGTTACTCCTTTTGTAACAAGACTCCAATTCACCACTCTGGGTTGGACTGCACTTAGCAGTTCAAGGAAAAATATTCCATCTGATAAACTCTTGTCCTGTAAATCAAAAAGTTGTTAATCTACAACTATACCAAGACTTGTGCAAGCAATTCTACAGTCAGCAAGAAGAGAAAATTCTCTCTAATGTAATCTTCTCAAAAATAGTGATAAGATTCTATGAATATTCATGAGAGGCATGCACACAAGGAAATTATCGAAATTCAAAGAAAAATACTATAGAACATATCTGGTACCAAAATAGCCACTGAAATGTAGCCAAAGCTCCAACAAAGTTATGAATATTTGACTTGCACCATGAATTTTCACACGTGAACTTGAAGAAAATGTTATTATTACTATGATCATAAATAATAGGACATCTGGATTCTTTTTCCGCTTCACGTTTAAACATAGGCATATCCCGTCGGAGGGAAGATCTCAATGCACATCCCGGTCAACTAATCAGGTGACAAGATAATTTTTTTAGGTTGAAGACATGCAATTTTATATCTTTTAACCATTTAACCTCTTTCATACTCACTTTAGAATCAGGTATACCAACCGAAATAAGCTATTTCAGTCAAAGAACTCATCTGTATTAAATAATGAGCTGAATCAATTTCCCTAAAAGTTTTAGCCTATAAAAATATAAGTATAATTAACATGTAGTCTATCCAAACTGGCTAGGCTGAATACATACAAGAATACACAAACTCTACTTCATGCTAAAGACATAACGACAATTAGTATATAAACACTAAACCTCTAACCTTAATACCATATTAAATAATTATCTATATCTAATTATCTCTAAGTTTAAATCAATAAAAAAAGATCTAATTTTCTTTTATATTTTTATAATTTGATCATATTACTTAATTATCACCAGGCATATCTTCCAACTCTTTTAACACATGATTTGACTTGTTTAACATATAGACAATCAAATCGGTAGCTCAAGCATGGAAAGAACCACATGTAGAGACATCTATTATCTGTTTGATTCACTTATATATTATGAATATGCTACTGATTATAATAGTTATTTTATATCTGTGACCTATTGTATTATCTAATTGATTAAATAACTGAAGAAATTATACATTTAATTTATAAGTACAAGGTCATGAATCCAGTAGTATAACCTTGGTTGTAATGATTTATCTTATTATCAAAACTATATATTCCTATTCATAAAATAATATGGTTTTATGCTTGAAAATTTTATAATTAATTAAAGAATTTTTTAATTCTTTAGAATTAAACATAAAAAATCTTAAATAATTTCAATGACAAAGAAGTTTTTTAAATAATTTATATGAAATTAAAAAAATATAAAATGAAAATCAAAATATCATATGATCAATTTTATTAATTAAATAATTATATAAAATTTTATCAATGTATAGACTTACACTTTTAAACAAATCCAATAAGAAGGGGCATCATAGTCATTTACAGCTTATTACAGTTTTATACCAACCTCTAATATCAAACTAAAACATTTTAACGAAATTGTAGTAAGGTATTACTAATTATGAACCGAACATCTCAATGTAATTGTAACTGTATTACAACATTTATTTCATTTTTGTTGAGTAGTTACTCCACTCTAACTTCACTGTATTTAGCCAACCAACTTGTAGTTACCATTATATTGTGACAGTATATATTGTGATAGTATGGTTCATCTAGTCCTCCATCCAAAGAGAAGGACCTAGGCTGTAAGCGGTACAGTATGCATGATTTTTAGGGATCAGTAGCACAGGGCAGCCTTGACTCTCAACCTCTAAAAGCTAAAATTAAAAATCAAGGAGGAACAAGCATTGTGTATATGTGTTTTATACCTTAAAGCTGTCCATGCGACTTTGGCTTCCTGAATTTCTCACTTGGGTGTTGGCCCATTCTAGAATATCAGCATCAATGATTTCTTTTCCATGGGAATGAAATCTTAAGTTCTTCAGAAGTTGGAGGACATTATATCTCATCAACTGCCACAAATAAGCTGTAAAATGAAAAGGAAAAAGAATCAATGTTCATAACTTAGAAGGACTCAATATCCTAAACAAAGTTTTGAAACAGTTTAAGAACCTTGACAAGCTTATAGCATGGTAGAGGATGTACCTAATATTAACTTCTTATTTCCTTGTACTATGTCATTTCCGGCAATATTGACCAGGGAAAACTTCAACTGTTTCCCTATTTTCACCACTTGGTTACAATTTTCTACCTTTCTAAATGGCAACTTAATAGGCGGCTTGTTTGCAATCTTCCAATTGACAATCCCGGGAGACACCTTGTCAAGTGTCTCCAGAAGTACCCACCTGAATGAAGACAGACAATTTTCTTTAGTAACAGAAAAAAGAAAAGTATGTGAAGGGAACGATTATTAAGTTAGGACTTGTCAGATCACAATATAGTTCTTAACCACTCCCGAATTTGTAAAAAGTTGTCATAATCTTCTCATCCAATACCTTAAATATTTTGTTGAATATAAACTTAAAAGTCCAATTTGTTTCAATTACGAAAGTTAATATAGAAACTTGAATATCCAAAGAACCATGAGAATAGAGTGGAATCCCTTTTTTTTTAAGAACAAACCATTGGACTAACAACAAGAAGAGTCATTTCTTATTGTTGTAAGAGTAAAATTGTGAAATATAATCCATGAAAAAATACTGACCCATTTCTAACATCTTCAAAGACATTATTGATATATACTGAATTCCCAAGGCTATTGATCCAAAAGCGAAATGCTCTTTCTTCTCTAGAAATTTGAGTGTCATCTGGTAAAGTCTCGAGGAAAGATATTTGTTTTGTTTCAGTTGAAAGCCCGTTCCTGCAGAGGTAAAATAGTTAGTTGGCTTTAACTTGTATTCTTTAGAAGAAATAAGCCTTCAAAAAAATAGAGATATAAACTATCAACCTCTATTCACAAATCAAACAGAACCAAAATGAAATATTTTCACACTTATATTTACATTTATAAGCTTCTATTTAAATAATTAAATATGCTGATTAAATTCACTACAAATATACGAGTGAATAAAAAGCAGAACTGGTTAAGAGGTGAAGAAGCGCAGTTATATTTGTCTATGGTCCTATTTACATGGTTCAAACCCATTGTCACTGCGGAAATATGGCTTTTTGTAACATAAAAAACCAGTTTATTAAACAATATATAAGTTCTAGATGAACAAATATAGTGGCCACTCTTAATTTTGGTTTCAACAATAAGCTATGCTACCTGAATATACTAGATATTAGAAATGCCATGGTTGAGTAGAAAAGATCCATAAGTAGATGAAACTACAAAAGTGCATATATGTCTGAGATGTAGCATCCAAATACATCATCAGCTTATGCATAGTGGTTTTACTTGATTCATGTATTTATTTCTTGAGACAGTCTAAAGAGAATAGTTTTTATTCTAAGATAAAAATCATTGCTTGAAAAAGAGTAGTTTTCCACCTGTGCTGGAAAATATGTGCCACAAAAGCAAGGTTAAGATTTGGAGAGCCCTCAACAATATCCTTTGCCGTCAAGTATCTTTTGCAACCCATTCTATCTGCATGCTCAAGAACTAGTTTTGCTCTTTCTAATGGAGTTCTTGCAGACAATGTTGATGGACTACTATGCTCAGGCGCAAGAACATTTAAAAGGTGAGCATAAGCCTCTGCATCCTGCAGGAAATGTAATAAGATAAATACCTAAATTTCATTCATCACAGCAGTAAATATCATGTCGTCTTCATCTTCTGAACCATTAAAACCATTTACCAGTTGAGTGAACCAATCATTGGCTTCAAGGTAGCATACACAATATAGAAAGAAAGCTATGTAATCTCTAAACGGCTGTTATGCTGGTCTCAGATTCTTCTTTTGTCAATCTGGAGTAGCATTTGAGATATGGTTGGAAAAATCATGCTTTGTATTTGAATATTTCCGTGCAGAAAGAGAAAAATTAAATTCTAACTAGTGACTTTGAGTAGCTAAACTAGTCAAACATCAGGTTTCAGCTAAAAACTTCTTTTTAAAAAAAAAACGATTTTCTTCCTTTATGCAAGAATAGTCATCTACCTTTACATCAGAAGAGAAGTTTGTGATTATCTTCTTGTATCCTGCTTTCTTCAATTGAAAATTCATCCACCTCAGTAAGATCTTCTCAGGTGGTAGACTCATCAACTCTTCCACATCCTGTTGGTTTTTTGAAAATAAAAAGGTGGCATATGTTAGAAAGCTTTCAATTATGAACTTGAATCAAAATCAATAACTGAACCAAACTTTCTGACAGAAAATAAAATAATTCTTGCCTTACTATCATCAACCAACTCCACCAGTTGCGGTGTTTTCTTTAAGTTGAGGTCTGCTAACAATTGTATCTAGAGAGCATAACCAACAGAGAGGTCAACAAATCGAGCAATTTGTAGATGAGCAGCAAAGATATTTCTACAGTGTTACTGATGTGAACCTCAAAAGTTTTCATTTATAGAAACTATAAGTACATTACCTTAATGATTTGAGAAATCAACCCAAGCACAAGATGGCGCTGAAAATCAAATCAAAGTGAACATCAATGGTACTGATTGATAGAATGGTAAACAAAAGTTATGTTAATAATGAGTGTTTCTGCCCAATAAAACATTGAATGCAGTGGAAGGAAACACCGATGATTGCATGAACTAGTGCAGAACACCCTTCAATAACCAAATGCATGAGACTGGGTAACAATGTGACCTCTTGTTTCCCAATTTCAAACAAAGAAAGTAAAATAGCTCTCAAGATCATCTTGTAAGAACAAATGTGTTTTACTCACCAAGATGAAGTATCAACAGAAGAAACCAGGCAAGACAACAGAATCAGGAAAAGGACATTGCATGAGATCATCTAAGCAGTTGAAGTTTAGTAGTCTAAGAAAATAGAGAAAATAACAAGTAAAAATTAGCTACCAACAACGTAGAGACAAACGCCTAAGAGTTTAAAAGTCTGACCAGTATTCATGAGAACCAAAACATTACGAAAATCTGACCACAGTTCTACATGCAAGGGATTAAGAAAAATGTCTTTTGAGCTACATGCCATGGGAGGAAGAACACATTAAGGCTACCACACTGCGGAATACAAACACTACATCCCTACTTTAGGCTTCTGCTTGGAAATTCTGTTTTGGCCAATATAACACGATAAACTACAGGAAAAAAAATTCAACTGAACAAACAATTTGTGATGGAAGTCCATTTACATGGAATTGCATGGATACATACCCTTCCTTCAATGAAATCTTGCGTTCCTATGTTAACTACAGTGCATCCAATGGCTTTAGCAGAATTAAGGCATAGAGTGTGGTTTTCATTCCTTTCCCAGGGATTGAGTGCTCTCTTAGTATTGATAGCACGTTCATCAATGGTTCCAGGAACTGCCACATTTATAAGCTTACTGCATCCAGAAATCTACATGGTCAAACTCAATGAAAATCATAAACAAAAAACCAGGTAAGTAAAAGTATAAGCACGGGATTGTTACCAAAGAAGAACTCCATCTTTTGCAATCTCAAAGAGATCGTTTGAGGAGGGATCAATTGGAATATATTTTTTTAGGAACTCATCCCCTGCTAGGTAGTTATTAATGTGTGCAACATATGAAGCCTTCTCGGACTCACTGATTGTATGAAGCAAAGTAGTGGTGGCTGCCTTGAGGAATGCAGATGAGTTCTTTGCACCACTTCCTGTTCTTGCACTTACGTGCGCGTGGAGTTTCAAATAAACCTGATAGCAGAAGTATCGCCCCAATTAGGGAAAAAAATCCACTTTAAATTCAGGATCACATCCTACACCAGTCAGAAATTGAACTCTCGTAATTCATATCCCCCTTATTTGATTCTTTAGAAGATAAAAAATTATTATTCTCTTTATCCTAAAAAAAAAGCAAGAAAAAAAAAAAGCTTGAGCTCTAAACGGTAATACTTCGTTTTTGCCTGACGTTAGAATAAAACAGATATCTATACTAAAATTTGCTTGTGAGTGACAAGCGAAAAACAGTAGGAAACTGGACTTTGCTCTGCCTTCATATTCGTAGCAATATGGAAACATAGATCAAGTCATTTGAAGAAATGAAAAGTAAAAAAAAAAACGCTCTGGATAAGATTCCCGCTACAGGTTGCAGCCAAGCAAACAGAGGAAAAGTAAATTTCAAATGAAAGTCAAACGCAGTAAACAACCGATTCAAATTTGAAGAGCAGTACCTGTATGGTCAAACAATAAAAAGATGGCACTGATTTCATCTCTATAAGTCAGTTACAAAGAAGCATAAAACAAAGAAGAGTAAAATATCTGATAAACTCACCCTCAAAAAGAACTCAAAATCAACCTCTTCGTTCGAGTTAGGATACAAATCTTGAATCAGAGACGTTCTCTCTTCCTCCGTGAGATTCTCTCCCACCACCTTCAATCTCGACATCCTCGATGGCAAGTCCCCAACAGTTAGCTTTCCGCTTTCTCTCCTCATGCTCATGAACTAACAGGATGCACATTTCCAAATAAACGAATAAAAAACCAGCAGATCAGAAACGAAAACCAGAAAGTAGAAAACAAATAAAGAAACAGAGGAATGTTGGAGACGACATACATGAGATTTCAAGCTACGAAGCTCGACTTGAGTGAACTGGTTTTGGAGCCATGGATCTGACACCAGAATTCCAACGTAACCTGACATTTCTCTCTTCTTTTCCTTTCTGGAACTCCAAGAAAAGAAAGAAAGAAGAGTCAGTTATGCTTTCCTCTTGCTTAACAAACTCTACTAGATGGACTTTGCGAGTTCCGGTACAACTTCTTTTCAATATTCACTCTGGTTTTGGAGATGGAGAAGAGAATGGGGAGCAGAGAGGGGACGGGTGTGGAGCTGTCAGTGTTCGAAGTTGGGGTTGGGGGAGAGAATTCAAATTATGACGAGCTCGTCCCTTTTTTTTATTTCCTCTGTTTACTCCCGTTACGTCTCTGCGAGTGTGGTGTCTTTCACTAGAGTAGGAGCGGAGAGGGGCCCATCACAGTTGGATGGGTCCACGGTGTCGTTTTATAAATTCGTATTATGACTATTTTGTCCCCAACCGTTACTTTTTATTACTGTTCCAATTTTCAAATATGTAGTAGGGTGGTAAGGTTGTTCAAGAACAAAATTCTCCCACTAATATTTTACCCAGAAAACTTAATTCCCCAATTAACATCGTATTATATTTTAGTTAAATGAATAATATTTTTTAAAACGAAAAATTATTGAGGCTTGTTAATGTGCAATAACTATTTTTTAAATAATTGTTGGCAGTTGAAAAAAGATGGCAAATCTAAGAAAGGAAGAAGATGATAGTTGTTAAGGTGTCCAAAATAGTAATTTGAGGGAGGAAGATGATGTGGGCATATTCCAAATTGAAAGGGCCCACAAATAAGAGGGAAAGTTTGCTTGCCTTTTTTAAAAAGTTAGAGTTTGATACAACAGAACGGTCGTTTTTTTTTGTGACTTAAATGAAGTTTAAACTTCATTAATGCGCAAATTATGCTTACTTATTTGAACCTCAAAATCACCTAAACCCAATAATTGAGTATTTTTATTTTTATTTAGTTTGTAATAATGAATTTTAAGTATGCAACACAATATTTTTCCATTTTTTTTAATTGACATAATTATCGCTGTACCTTATGAAATAAAATAATAAAAATTCAACTTTAAAAATTGTGTAATATGCTATCAAACACTGTACTGCCAACATATTGTAATAATTTTGCAAATAAATTAGAGTTTACAATCAAGAAAAAAGAAATCTCGTTTCTTGGTAACCATTTAACTTTAACTTTAATTTTAAAATTTGTTGTAAATGAAATGATGTATATAAAATTGACCAACACCAACAAAATTTAAAACTTTTTACTTTCATTTTTATTAATTTTTATAATTATTTTAATTAATCCACATCGCGGATCCTTATATTAATTTTCATATATAACTTCTTTTTGATAAAAAAAAAAAAAAAAAGCATTTTTGATAAATCTTAGGTCTTGTGTTCTTCAATTCACATTTTATTAAAATTAATGATTAATTTTTAAGATGAGTGAGAGAGAGTTTAAATATAAAAGTCGTGGTATCCTAAAATCATATAAAAACTAACATAAGATTTAGGCATGTAAATTATTTTAAACATTTGGGCATATATAATTTGAAATTAATAAGATTTACCCCAAAAATAATAATAAATAACATGGCAAAGAAATGCACATATCACGTATGGATGGTGTGATAACATTTCTTACGAGCACGAGGTGTCACCTTTTCTGTCATCTGAACTTTTAAAGGTAGTGTATATATATGTGAGTGTAAATGTGTATGATATATAGATATATAAATATGCAACTACACTGGTTTTTAAGGAAGAAGATAGGCATGTGATTGCGGGGACCAGAGAGATAGAGGAATAGAAAATGAAGATATGGGTGGGGAGGTGTTTATGATACGCAACCACCTTCACACTTGCACCTTTTACTCTCATTATGCAAATGACTCCGTGTATAAAACCCGATGCATCATGCACAACCAACACTACTCATAACCTCATTATACCCTTCTTGGCATCGTAAAATTGTTTTAGCTTTGGAATAGTACTGCTTTTTTCTTCAAATGAAATATATACTTACGTGTGTAGTTATGTACGTATAGCTCTGAAGTTCCAGTTTTTTTTTGGAAGAACTAAGAGTTACTTTTGGAATTTTTACTTAATCTAATCAAGCATGTAAGGATAAAAATACTTTACAAACTTAAAAATATTACTCCGATTGTCTCATTCTAAATCCATAATCTATTATTCATTTTTGATCTATTAACTTGCAAAATGTAAGTTATAAAGTTCTTTCTAAAATCGTTATAATCAAATGAAGTTATTTCTTTGTAACATAGTTTGTCCTTTCAAATTACTTTCATGTAGTAGCACTACTGATAATACTATTTTTACTGAATAGACTGTCTACACAATCTACTAAAGTAAAAGTTATATATAACTGTGGAAAAAATCAATCTTTAGAATTAATTGGTACTTTCAGCGACTAATCTAATTATCTAAGGGAAAAGCTGAATAAATTGTATGCATACAAATTCACATCCAACAAATGAGATTACTCAAATTAAGTTTCACCTAACCTACTCAATCAGAAAATCTAGCTAATACTGTTTGAATTAGCACTCCAAAAATCTAAGCTATAAGTAAGTTTACTAGTGTTATGTAGCCAAGTATATGGCATAAAGAAAGCTTGACGCCAATTTATTGGCATTTTAACAACAACAATGATACCTACACAAGCTATCGAACAAAAAGTTACGGAGGCAAACCCATGTTACTCATGTCTAATATTTTGCGTACCAAGTATTTTACAGACCTGGGTTGCATTCCACACCAGAACAATATTGTTGTTTTACTTGTTTGTCACGAAGTTTTAATAGGGAAAACATAAGTACATATATATATATATATATATGTTATTAAAAAGGTTGTCGGTTTAATATCTATTTCATATTATTAAATATTTAATGCACCAGAGTAGTGAATATACTTTTTAAGATATTTATGTTGAAGGATGGACCATGAAGTTTTAATCAACATAAACATACACCACGGATCTCTTGTAGATTATTGGGACTACAATTGATTTTAATTGGCATTTGTCAGTCTCTGTGTACTAATCACATGTCAAAGAATACTTAACTTCTGAAATCTAATCACAACCAAACTGTGTGATGAACATAGAGAGCGATAAGTCCTCAACCTTTGACCAAAGAGTAAGATACTTTCTGCCTTAACTAGGGGGCATAAATTTACTTTTAACATAACAATAATCATAATTGGACTAATTAAGTGAGTAATAATTCTTTAATTTATCACGAGCAAAGCCTGAAAAAACATGCCAAGATAGTTTCAACTTCTTTACTACTTCTGAGGAAAAGAATAGCTAAAGAAGAAAACAAGAAGAGCACAAACAAGAACTATCACCGTTGGTAGGGCAATCTGACCCTGAGTATAGCAAATGATAAAAGTGAACAAGACCCGAAGAGAATCCAATAAAATTCATAATCAAATGAGTCTGTATTAGTTTTACTTCGTTTTCACCCATTTATTTGAAATGAATCAAATGGTATACTTGGAACAAATAGATCCTTCTTGTCAAATTCATTTGAAAATATATACCTTGAATTTAAAATGGATAATTATAGAATAATGAAAAAAATTTATTCTAAATAAATTTCAAATACAATCACAATAACATACTTTAAATTTCATAAAAATTTTCAATAAATTTTGTGTGGATTTGAAATTATGATACATTTAATAGAAATATGCATATGTTGGGAGTGGGTGAGAGTTAAAATGTTGGCAAGTAGAATATGCTTGCTTTACCAAAAAGGCAAAGAGGAAGAGGAAGAGGAGGAGGGTATAGACGTAGGGAAAAGGCAAATGAGAGGGAAAAAAAAAAAAAAAAAAAAGGAAGAAATTAGTTGGGCCAAAAATGGAGGAATCCCTGCTGTGTTTGCTTCTACTTTGTCACAACATGCAAATCATTACCTAAGAGGCCTTACACCGATCCTCCAATTTCATCACTCACAAGATTTAATTAAGTGTGGGTCCTTTCCCCACATGGCAATTCACTCTTGCAAAACTGGAACTTTAAATTTTCATCATTGTTGGCTGATCCTGTATGCAACAAAAGGCTGATATGTGGGACTTGCATATGCTTCTGATTTGTTTGATCATTGAAGATTTGATTAAAGAGGCCTTTAATCACCACTTCAATGCTTAATTTTGTAAGTAGACCCAGTAAACTCTTAAGACTTAAAAACTGAGAAACACTAACTACATCTTTAGGGATAATTTTTCCAATTTCTAGTAGAACTCCACTAAATGTCTAGAGATGTTTCAAGCATAGCCTTAATAAATCCAACAATGAATGACAAGTTGCAATAACTTAATTTAGAACCATAAACTATATAACGGCAGTATGCAAATTATCGTTGATGGCAGGTTTAGAATAGATAATTAGATTGCATTTGATTTTTTCCATTCAATTTCTAGTCAATTATTAATTTTAATGTGCAAATTAGTCTTAATATGTATAATTAAAAATAATTTGTTGTGTTAGAATTAACACCTACCTCCACCTTTAATTCTATGATAATGGATATTCAATGCCCATCTCTCAATGTGAAAAATGAATTTCTATAATCAAATAATTCAACATTGCACGGTATAGATTATGTTCTAATCATGTATATTAAGATTTATGTAAGAATTGGAATTAGAAACTAACTAAATGAGAAATGAACGAAACACCTATTGAAAATGTCCACAGCTAGCAATCAACTTAAATATATGCTAGTGCACTTATAGTCTTAAAGCGTCTTCTTACGGGGTAAAGGAATAAGAACTACCAAGATATCCCTAACTACTAATTTTATCCACTAATAAGAAGTTTGGTTTTCTACTCACATGCCTTTGACTTAATTTATCTAATTCCTTTATTAATTTGAGCTGTTGGAATTGGGAGAATATAATTTAGCTACGGACAATCAATGTGAAATCTGGAATTTTTTTTTTTTTTTTTTAAAAAAGGTTTCATTTTGCCATATCTAAATCCATGTTTTAAAAACTATACCTTCTCAATGATAAATTATTTGATATTTTGCCACCAATACCATGATTGACTGTCCTCTGCCTGCATAAGATATGAATCAGAGAAGGATAGGGGACATCCAAATCACTACCAGGAGTACTAGTAAGCTATTTCCTCAAGAACTTGAAGTGTCTTCTGATGGACCTGGATATAAGACAAACAAAACAGGCAAAAGGAAAAAATATATATGATTAGTGCAAAGGCCTACTATGTCACAGTCAAATAGTAAACTGAGCGCAAATAAACATCAAAATATCAATAATAGTCTCCACATAATTTTGCTCAAAACTAGTTTTTTAATGGGATCGAGGTCATTATTTTTCACCATAGGTTGCATATAACCAGATTTCAGAGTATGAAATTGTCAAGTGAAGGATAACTTACCCACTCTAGATGCTGTGCAGTAATCCCAGATACGTTTCCAGAATATATACCGCCCAAGACCTAATAAGTCCATCCATTAATGAGGATTTTGATTAATCATAATTGGGTATAGGAATAGCTCAAGCCCACGAGCTAAAGAGAATGCAATATAGTAGATTGCTCTGAGTGCATAACCTAAGCTCATCTACACAACCCAACACCTGCTCCTGTTTCCCCTGGCCTTTTTTTTTCTTTCTTCAGTGTGCTGTTAGCCATTAACATGGACAATATAATAGTTACCTTTGTGACAGTCTCGAGAAACATGCCAGGCCGCACAGGAAGTGGCGTCTGTCCTGTAACACTTGCCTGGAGATCACAAGAAGTGGGGATTAATATGTTCTAACGAGTGCACTCATATTCATCAACTCATCAGAACACATGTTTCGCCATCTATGAAAATAATGAAACAGAACTGACCCTTCCTGAAATTCCACTGGATCTCTTTCTTCCAGTAGCATCTTCCTCATCACTCACATTATCTGCACCTTCATCCTTCCCTTGCATTACATTTTTTATCATTTCTTGGACACTTGTACCAGGTTTTAAGGCTACTAACTTTGTTAAGAAGTTCACCTGCAGAATAAAAAGTTATAATTCGTTCCACTTATCATTAGGAGACCAACAACAGAGTTAAAGTATCATGAAGAGATTTCTCTACTGATTTAAATAATTCCTCAATAACATATTATAGGGAAAACAGAATATGGTTAACCAATTATCTTGTCAAATTTATTTGAGATCTCATAGATATCAAGGCACAGACCTCTGACTCAGGAAGAGTATTGAAACCTCTATCATTTCTTTCATCCAGTATTCCACCGCCCATCATATTCCGTGCTTCCTCTCGAACCAAGACAAGTCTTGCAAGTAGCTTTCGATCCGGAACAACAGGTCTGGTTTCCATTGTCTGCAAATATTGAACAATGAAGAACGTGTTAAAAAGGAAATATGGTCTCCATCCACAATCCAAACATTTAAAAGTTTCAAGTGACTGTATCAAATCAAGTAATGGACGTAAAAAAATCCCTAAGAAAAATCATCATAACCAAATATAAATTACACATTGAAATTTATCTAGTAAATTCACTTATAGAGAGAGTGGGAAGGGAAAATCAAGGCTACCAAGAAAAATAATCAACATTTCTTTAATGCAACTTATCTTT
Organism: Carica papaya; assembly: GCF_000150535.2. Next base: position 474,195 of record NW_019014684.1, read on the forward strand.
TTCCATAAACAAATCCTCCCTTATCCCATCCCAACAAAAGATAAAGGACTGAATAACCTGTATCATTAACTAAGGGTGGCAATGGTCCCAACATATACGTCAACCATTCGTATTTGGTTTGGTCAAAGTTTGTTCAAGTTCGATCAACTCAAAGTCGAGCTCAAGTTCAAGTTACCAAAATTTTAGTTTAGCTAAACACGTCGAATTCAAGCTGAAGATATTTAGTCCAAAACCTCACAAATTTGTTCATTTATCTATTAATAAATTAAATGTTCTTTATATATTTTATTAAAATATAAAATATATAATGTTTTAGAAGTAATAATATTTTAATCATATATTAAATATATTTTCAAATATTTAAATAAAATTAAGTAAACAAATTGTTAATCGAGTTCTCCATTGCATTTATTGAGCTTGATTTGTACAGTTCGAACTTATTCGACCCTGAACTCATTCAGCAATATTTTTATCAAGCTTTTTTCAAAATGAGCTCGAACTCTACGTCTCCAGAACGAGACAAACTAGAACCTAAAAAAATATAAGATACTTGCTTCAAATCTGACATTGTTAAAAAAAAAAAAATCAAACTCAAAGATTCAAGTATCAGCTGGCCTGTTGCCACCCCGATCATTAACCAACAGAAAACTCCATGTAAAAGATATCGGACTTCTAACTTTCTTGTTGCCGAAATAAAACATGATTTCTAGCAGTGAATTCTTAAAAATATTTTTTTTTATTAATTGAAAAAAGAAATTTAACAAATCTATCTTGCTTTTAGAGAGGCCAACGATAAGTACAAAACACAGAATTTCATTAAAACAAGAATTTCACTTCATTTTTGACAAGGAAATAACAACTGTAACAAAATAAACTTTAGATGATCATTCAGCTAAATGAGTAACCAACCCCAGTGCCAACCATCCACTATTCAGAAAACCAAGTAATAGAAGAAGTTGGTGAACTAGAAAAGAAAACAGATAGTTCAAGAAAGAGTCAAACCTGTAATAGACTCGAAATTGTCAAGAAAATGATCAGTTTTTTAAGGTAACTACCTCTAATAAATCATCAGCTTGGTTAGCAATGTCATTCAGATTTGCTCCAGGAATGTGAAGCTTGGTGCCATTCTCGCTTTTAAAAACACCGCCACCAGCAGCCACTCGGCGTAGTAGCTCGTGCCTACTTTCTTTCTTGGGCGTTCTACAGAGCAAGCCAATCACTTGAACCTGGTAAAAGAAAAGATAACAATAATTCATTGTTTTAGACAACCTTTTGATGATTAAAAACAAATATAATACAGAATTAAGCCATAAGGAATTTCCTTACATGTGGAGGACATTTTTTTGTAACATGAGATAATACAGTCTCCTTGATCACCTCCAATAATGATTTCCGCTGAACAAAAAACTAGTTAAAATCAATTTCTGAATCATCATAGAACTTCAAATATGAAGTGAGAGCTTTGAACAAAAAAAGATACCAAAACTTCATAATTCAAATGCAAGGCAACCAGCTCTAGGTTGGTCAAATTTAATGGTCAGTAGCAAGCAAAAGCTGATAAACTGCCAAATAGCCTCACCATATGTTGCTGTATAGTTAGTTCTTGGTATTCCCATAAAGTCCACAAAGTTGACAACCATATGTAAAATCTAAAACCAATTTCCAGTAATTGGAAGGTTTGCAGCATGTGTTTCTCAAGAAAAAAGAAAGGAAGTCTGTAAAATGTGATAACTAGCTGCAGCAGATCTATTTCTAAACTGAAACACAAACTAAGGTTCTGAATGACTTTTCCAAAAAATTGTGTTCCACCTTATTCTTACAGAAATAAAAGTTACAAAAATGGTAAGTTCTAACCAATCTGAATCTGAATTAACAAGTTTTAAAATGCTATTGAGATGTTGATCAAAGTCATTTTCAATACTAAAGTAATCAGTTTGGTGCATTTCACATGTATTGCTGAAATGGAATTTCATGCAGCATAGCAGTAAAACAATTATAATCAACAGGCAAAGGTCCATACTGATGCTTAAGAATCAAATGCAAAGTTAAAATAGTAGCACCTTATCATCCTGGTCCTTTTCAGCAAGTTGAATCATATAATCTAGGGCCATCATGAAGCCTGATTCCATCTCATCAACTCTTTTTCCTATGACTCCTTGTGCAGCCAACTCAACAGCCACCTCCTCAGATGCCTCATCCATGTTCATGTCTTCCAACTATGCTCGGTTATATAACATTGGATAGTAAGTAACTAGAAATATGACAGGATTCACATACAAGTGATGTGCTTGTAAGGAACAAAACTATAGAAGTTTCCAATATTAAACCTAGAAGCTTGAAAACATTAATTTAATGCAGAAAATAAAAATATCATACTCATGCATTAGCATCCTAGATGAGAAGCCAATACAATATCCAATCAAGTGAAAGCACCCTTTTGGTTCTTTGGCAAAAAGCAAAGGCCCAAATCTTATTTCCTCCTCTGAAGCATAAATTATGTCTAAACAGCTTTTCTTTATTTCTATCCCACCATCCTATTACTAGGCTCCTCCTAAGCATCAAGTATGCAAATCAACCCAAATGATGAGATGGAGAACTGAATACAATTTCATTTAATTGCTAAATCATGAATGTAATAATTCTGTGGTTCCCCTTTGAACAGACACTAATAATCCATGTAGTAATCCTCAATGGATACATAAACGAGGTCAACCTTCCAAACTATCCCCTCCATCCTACCCAGCGGTCCAATGAATACCAAAGAATCACCAAACACCAGTTTTTATGGCATGTTTCATAATAACTGAACCAGACTACGCATCAAAGACACACAAGATAAAGAACCGATTGTCTCAAGTAGATAAATATATCCCCTTGTACCTAATTGGGAGGAAATTTTTCTGCCGTGAATGTTTATACTGATAGTAAATGTCAAAACACCCACAACATAACAGCCAAAACAGCTTACATCTCCAAAACTAGCAGGATGAATAAAGAATCCCAACGCATTGAATAAGATGAGCACATGGTTAAGAGTTAAGAGGGCACCAGGTGCTTTAAAGTTCTCAGCGTCAACAATCTACCATACCTAATATGCAAGAATATAATGAGGAAATAAAACTTGAAACTAATAGAATCCGGAAATAAATTCTGCTAATTTAAAAAAGAAGATAGTTCCTTTGTTTAGTTGCTATTTTCACAAAACTATCGAAGATATATATATTAAATGGAAATGATTTCTCAAAACTAAGATTCCTCATGTGCATACAAACTTCTGTATATAAAATCGAAGTTCATAAAGATATATATCCTTAGGCATAGATTATGTCTATGTTTGTGGTCAACTATTTTTTAAGAGGGTGTTTGGGATTTTTTGAACGAGAGAAATGCACTAAAGCAGTATGATACTTTAAGCTATTTACAACAGATAAATTCTAATGAAAAACTAAGTGTTATACGTTTTGCCTACATACCCTAAAACATAATCTCAAAAAATGTTTTAAAAAAAAAAATCAATACATCAAAAATCCTTAATATTATCTATATATATAGACACACACAGACACGTACATAAATTGAGGAAACCTTAACTATATTTAGTATCAAGTAAGCAGGAAAGAGATAGAGAAGGAGAGGGAAACACACGAGGACAATAATTTCTTGGAGGACAGAAGTGACTTGCTCTCCTCCTTTGAGCAAAGCTTCATACTGGGAAGAGTCTAATTTCTGCTCCCCTTGCCGCTGTTCGTGTTGCTGTGAGCTGAAGGTTCTGTCCTGTGAGTATAATCCCTCATCTGAGTAGCTGCCACCAACCTCATAACTGGCACGTAAGGTCAATAGCTGCTTCTTCCTCTTAAAAGGTAACCTCAATTGCCAATTCGAGGAAAAAGAAGAAGAGCAACAATGGCGATATAAGGAAATTGAAGGAAGAAAAAGAGAAGTGCGATGTGTGAACGATGATGATGATGACGAAGAGAAGAAGATGTTGAGATTGCTCTGAAACATTTGTCGCTCGCTTTACTGCGCGAATGCAGTTGCAGTGTGTTGGGGTTTTGGGCAAATTTTGTCTGCACTGTGGGGTTTTGGATTAGAACCGTAATATTTTGAAAAAATAAATTAAAACGGGAATATGAAAAATCATAGATACTGCGGAGAGCTTAGCTGTTCGTCGGCATAGCCAGTCCGTTAAAATAATGGGGCCAGATTTAGGCCCAAATATATTATTTTTATTTTATATGTTACAAATAGATTTTTAAACCGACAAACATAATTTAAATTTTAGAATATGAAAAATATTAAATTTTCTAAATTATATAATTACTGTTTTCCATTATTCACCATTGTACGGGGATTATAAATGTACCATGAAAAATGAATAAAATGTATGTGCAGTCACATACATATTATAACAATAACAACTGAGCTAAAAAAACAAAATCTACACATTTATTTTTCAATTATTATTTGACTAGATGGTTAGTAATTTTATTTTTTTCTAAAAATATAGTTACAAATTTAACTGTGTGTTTTGTATTTTTCATATTATAATATTATGATATTATTAATTATACTATTATTTATGTGCTTATGATATACAATAATTAAAATTTGCGATTGTCTTGTGTTAAATATTAATAATATATTTATATGCATAATCAGATGCATGTACACAAAAAATATTAAATGCTAATGTATTAATGTCATATAGATGATAATATTTACATATGTCATTGGATCTTATTGGTATTAAAAAAATTAATATTGTAATTTAAGTCAATTATATTAAATACTAAAACAATTGACATATTAGCATATTTAAATAACATGAATTTATAAATGACTTTCATATTATTATTATTATATTTGTTTCAAACATAGCCTTAAAATTTAAATTGCATTCGAAATAACAATTAGTTTTATTATTATTATTATTTTATTTACTATTTTTTTTAAAAAAAAAAAAAGTCAAACCGGGCTAGCCCGATGAGAACGTCTTTACCGACATTTCGGCCCAATTGAGATGTTTACAGAGGCTGGGCCGTTGGGTGGTAAAGTAGTAATTTTGTGAAGCGAGAAGGACAGTTACTGTTAACAAGGATTCGGTTGAGCAAACTCTGCTGCCTGCCTGTCCCTGGAAAGAAAGGGTAAAAAAGTAAAAGCAGACAACGACAGGAAGATTAAAGGGCTCTGCATGAATGCTGCCAAAAAGTTCAAAACCTGCTCACAATATCCTAACCAGACCCTTCCTCCCAGTGTCAGTTTGTCATTGGGTTGCCCAATTTTTATACCGCTTTTAAGAAAATTATAAACTAATGCATTACTTAACGTAAGCTTTTTCAATTAGCTGACTAAACTTACTTAAAATAAGACTTGTATCATCCCAGTCAGATCCTTTAATGCCATTCTCACATGGGTAAACAGTAAAATATTTATATAATTAATTAGATTCTTGCAATCAAGAAACATTAGATCTTTCTATGCTGTCAACATAATCCTTAAATTTAGTATTGTGGCCGGTGATTTTTCTGCACCTATATATATATCCCATAACTTATAAATTAATTATCATAAATTCTTAATAATTTTAATTACTAATTAAGCGATATTATCCCAGTGTGTCAGCATAACCAGTCGGAATTCCTCTGAGAAAATCGTCAGATTTGCTAGGCAATTGTTTCTCTTAAAGGTAAAATGATTAATTAGCTTGTTAAGATTAAAGTAACGACAGTGCTTCTAGTGTTCGATTGGGGCGCGCCGGGGTGCCCTCGGAAAATCTGAAGTCCAAACGCCCCGGTTTTGAGTGTGAGACACGCCAAGGGTAGTCTGGTCTGAGAAGCCGAGAAAGAGGTAAAGAGAGGAGGGGTAGTCGCTCGTAAATAATACAAAAGTAAGGGTAATTATGGAAATTAAAAACTGTTTTGTTCTTACAAACTTTTCCGCTTCCCCGCTTCTATAAATGCTGTTCACAGCCTCTTTCTCACGCTATTTCCATTTCTATCACATTTCTCTCTCTTAGGGTTCGGGCATTACCTCGTTGAAGGACCACAGTTTAGCAGAAAGCAAGAGCAAGCATTAATGGCGGAACGGCAGGAAGTGACTAACGGCGCCGCTGTAGAGAAGACTGTCGGTTTCAAAGCGCTGAAGCCTCAGCTGCTTGTGGAGGCTCCTAAGGCAGCAGACGCCATCCAGTTCTACAAGGCCGCGTTTGGTGCTGTGGAGATTGGTCGTTCACTGTACCCGAAGCGCAAGGCTGAAGAGGAGCTCCCTCACATCCTCACGGCTCAGCTTGAAATCGGTGGTTCCATCATCCTTGTCTCCGATATCTCCAGTGATTCAGCTGCTCCGTACGATCCCTTTTTCCTTCTTAACAAATACACTGTCAAATACGATTTTCTACTCATGCATGGCTTTGTATATGTATTAGCCGCGTAGATCTCTGCATGAAACTGGTTATTGTTCATTTGCATGTGTGCGTTATTACTTATTTCGCTTGTTTGAATTCTACAACTAGATAATATACTGGCTGGTCATAATCCCGAATTTGAAGGCATTTTAACCGAGGTTTCCCTTAATATTTTCCTGTTTTTGTTTTGTTCAAGTCAATATTTAACTCCTCGTGTTATTACGTATCGTTTTAACGCTTATGTTTGATCCCTGTTTCTCCGTTGTCTGTTTGAGTCCGCTTTTTACTTCCTTAACTGTCTTACCCGGTTGAGGTTTTTGTTTGACCGTGATGGTTTAGTTTGTCTACATCCAGGTTTAGATCCATTCAGTTGTCTGTTTCTATTTATCTTATTGGTTCGTCGTCTGAGTTGAACGATTAAGCATTATGTTTGACCTTATGTAAGGTGTTGATTTGGTGTTTTTCTTGTCGAGCGTTGGTTGACCAGAGTAAAGACCGAGGCGTCAGGGCCGGTGCTGTGCCTGGAGACCGAGGACGTGGAGGGTGCTGTTGAGAAGGCTGTGAGCGTCGGAGCTGCCAAAGATGGTGAGATTACGGAGGAGGAGGGCGCGTGCTGTGGACGCGTGGGCAAGTTGAAGGATCCTTTTGGCTTCACCTGGTGTATCTCTTCCCCGGCGAAGAAATGCGCAGACGTGGAAGCTTAGAGGCTGTCCGATCTGTTTGGGATCTTTTAATCTTGCTTTTTATAAAAAAAAAAAATGTCTTTGATCTTGGTGGGACCCGTATCAGATAAAGATTTTCTAGCGTGGTAGGAGTAGGTGACGAAATAGGGTTAGGCAGTGAGCAATTTGATATTTCACGCATGATGGTAGTATGGTAATTTTGAGAAAAACCTTGTGGAACTCTCTTTACCTCTAACAGCTGGCAGGTTACTAGACTTGATTCCTACTATTTTTAATTTTCTAAGAAAAAAATTTGAACAGTATTCTGCTCATCCATTTTCTCTGTGAACGTTCCCAAGGCTTGCGTCGATTGTTTTCCATGATTTATAAAAAAAAAAAAAATTGGATATAGGGGTACTATAGACCTTTTACGTTGGTGGAGTTGTGGATAAGGGATGTTTGGTTAGTAATGGGCAGTTTATAGTTGTGCCTCGTTACAAGTTATGATCTTGTTTGTGTGATAATATTAAACTACGTTTATAATTTAATGGGTCGGGGAGTGCTTATTTATGGGGGCGGTGCCGCCCGTGCTGAGAAAATAAAGAAACGAGGGTTTTAGCGTAATAATGGTACGGATCGATTCGACTGGAAGACACGTGTCGAAGAGTCAGGGTTTTAAATGTTTATTTTTAAAACATTCATGAGACGTGGGATGGATAGTGTGGTCCCAAAAATGTCTGGCCGGAAGATGGAGAGCTCTGCAACCTGAATGAAGATTTGAAAATCGACAGCTGGGTTTAATAAAAATTCTGATGATTGCGCGGGCTCTGCAATCTGAGGTTGGGCCATTTCTTCTTCCTACGTTAATAATCTAAGATAGATTTATTATTATTGTTTTTAATTGATTGTCCCAACCGAAATTAAATTAGGGCCTGTGGAAGTTAGGTTTTTGCTAATTTTATGATTCATGCTGTGTAAACTTAACTAATCATATAGATAAATTACAGAAAACGTGAGTCATTAACATTCTTCAAACTTCATAACCAAATATTTTTCACTACTAATTAACATCCAGAAGTAGTCCTTGCTGCTTCTAAACCTCAAACCATAAGATTGTTTCTTCATTCTTCAGTTCCTTCTCAGGTTGCCATTTTCAGGTAAAAACAGCTGCATAACAAATGAAATTATTAGTTCGGGAAATATGAATATACTAACAAATTCCATAAATATAAATTATTTAATCTAAATCTTTACAAAAAAACATAATTTAAGTTTTGTACTTTATGAACCTCCCAAGTTATTTCTAGTCTTCAAATAACTAGCTCTTTTTTTTTCCTTGAAGTTAATGAAATACACCAAAGTGCTTTCAGAACTCATAATTGCTGGAAGTTAAAGGTGTCAGTATATAACCCAAGCACTAAAGACTCAGTGGTTCACTGGTTACACGAACATTGGTTTTTGAAGCCCATTAATGTAATTCTGGGCCTTAGTGAGCATCTTAGTCTTTTTTAGGTTATGGGTTCTATATCTTTTGCCCCAACTGTTTACGTATATAGATCTACATACATATATATATATATATATAGAGAGAGAGAGAGAGAGAGAGAGAGAGAGGGTTTGGGGGGAAGGGGGAAGTGGACCTTAGCAATCAGAAGGACTGGGAAGGTTGCATTTGGCAGGGAGAGCCAAGGCAAGATGAGGATCAATGCCTAGAGAAGGCAGGAAGAGTGAGTTCTTGTAAGAACACAAGCACGTCAAGTTAGCTCCGGAGAGAGCCTTGCAGCAATCGGCAGAGGGATCGACCGGATTGGGGTTGGTGACTGATGGCTTACAGGCCAGTATGCCACCCTCGTCCATGTTACACAGACTCACTGCTGTGCAACTCTCGAACACTAGTGCGGTTCCAATCATAAACACCATCAACACCAAACCCACCAACTTCATAGTTATATCACACTTAACAAAATCTCAACAAGCTATATCTAATTGATTATATATGAATATGATGCATGTATGAGCCACTCACCATTTATATAAGAAGGGAGGGAAGATATCAGCCACTAGTTGCACACCCGTGAACTAGAATTGGCAGGATCCTCCCACTCACAACTCACGGGGCGATTGATAATTGGACCATTGCTTCACCAATTTGTGCAGTTCTATTATATACATATACATATATATATATATATATATGTAGGCGATTAATTGTTACCATAAGTTTCTAATTCTTTTCACTTTTTAGAATTTTCGTAATTAGTAAATTTTATCTCCAATGTTTCGAATAAAACATATAACAGTTTATTATAAAACTACTTAAACGCATACTTATTGTATTTAATAGAATAATATTTTATGAAAAATACACATAAATATAACACTATAAAAGCATCCTGATTATGGGATTGAGGTATTTTTAATTTTATTTTGTTTTCTAAGATAATGCAATGTTTCTTTTCCGTCAACTTTTACGACTTTGGAAAGATTAGACATATACATGTGCGTGTATATATATATAGTATCAATGTTTCTTTCCGTCAAACCTTTTAAGACTTTGGAGAGATTATACATATATATATATATATATATATATATGTGGGTGTGTATCTATTATGTGTGTGGGTGTGTGTTTGTTTATCCAGAACCAAAAGAATCTTGGGCAGATGCTGAGTGAAGAGGCTGAAAGGAAAACAAATAGCTGTGAATAAATGTATTTGGAAAACAAATATACCTAAAACTTCTTTATATAGTTAGCAAAACATTGTTTAATTATTATTATTTTTTTATTTGGATGATTGATATTTTATTTTATTTTTTTAAAAAAAATTATAAATTAAATTGAATTATTCATTTTCATATATCTTTATTAGTAAGTTACGTTATAATTAATATATATATATATATATAACATAATAAAATGTATGATTTAGAGGAATTATTAACTTTTTTTATAAACCATTTGAAGCATTCAAACAGCTCTTTTATAAAATATAAAGGCAGTTGAAAGCCATTTACTTTTAATTTTTTTTTTTAACATTTTACATACATTTCTTTGATATTCTCAATAGAGTATTTTTATATTTATATAAATTTTTTATTAAAAAAATTAAAAATTTAAAGAGAAAATTGTTTATAAACATAAAAAATTTATAATATGTGATAAAAAAAAAAGATAAATTAAATCACATAATATTATGTATAAAGTAATTTTTTTATAAAAAAAAAGATTATATTTTATTAATATACGAAACCATGAAACTGTAATTTAACCTACTTTCTTTACTCACAAACCATGGATGGACTGAAATGGAGATATTGGTGGGTTATCTTGTGAAGAACATCTTTTGAAGCCCATTGGGATTTGAGGTAAAATAAATTAAAAAAAAAATGCTGTCCTTACTTTTGTGATCCATGTTAGAATAAGGCCCAATATCATAAAAACTACTGTGATATCATGTACTAATGTTATATATACGTACACACACACACACATATATATATATATATATATGCATGCCCAGGTAGATTCGTACTGATCAAATGGACGTTAGAATTTGTCAATGAAAGGGCTGCTGCTAATCAAACAAAATTCAGAAGTTTAGGGTTTAATTGAGTGGAAACTTTATACAATGACTTGTAATCTTGTTGATTGATGAAGTAATAACACCATAGATAATATATTACAACATTATCAATGTTATTATTGATAAAACTCAACGAGAATAAAATAATATAAAAATAAATTCGAAGAACCAGAAGATAAAAAATTAGATATTAATATAAAATTTTCAAACTAACTGTTCAGTTTTAAATAAACAAAATAATGTGCATAAATTTCTTACAAATTATGTATAACATTTATCAGTCATTTGAGATAATAAGTATAATTAATAATTATGATAAAAATAAATAAATATTAAATTAAATTTAAAATTTTAATTATTATAAAATAAAGAATAATAGATCCACAAATTAAGGAGTTAGAGATTGTAGATTCAAACTTTAAAATGTATTTCTTGGAAAGAGGAACAGGAAGGAGTAAATGTAAAAGTGAGGTAGAGGCTACAGAATGGTCTGGAAGGATGTAAAAAACTGACAAGGACAATACTTACCTCTGCCTCCTACATTTTCTTCTTTTGCTTCTTTGCTTTTCGGAAGAGGATCTATCCTCCCACCTGCTCCAGCTACCAAGTATTCCACCTTTACATATATACCACGACAAACTCTCTTTACGATCCATACATTCATCTCATTACATATATACACATACATGTCACTTTACACATACATAGAGAAGACTGAATGCAGGACAAAATTTGAGGAACAAAGAAGAAATTCATGTTATCTGCACAGAGTATAAGAATATAGCTTTATTTATATTTATATTTATATATATATATATATATACACACACAAATACCACAATGCCACTGGTCATGATTATGAGCATAGTGATAAAAAGCTCTCCTGTGTGTATGTATATATATATATATATATATATATATATGACAAGACAAAATAAATGGAATAAAGAAGGAACTCATGTATTTGGCAGTGTTCTACTTGAGGGGTCCCTAGGTTTAATTCTTTTCAAAGATATTGAACTTGTTCCTTCGTATTTTTAAACTTATTGGCTCTAGTTTTTAGGATGGTAACAGAATAGCTACAATCTCCCATGACAAAAAAATTTAATTCATTCCTAGGGCTACTCCATAATTTCAGAACATTAACCAATACCCTTCTAAAAAAAAAAAAAACCCACTTCTTAAGTGGATTTTTAAAACCCACTACTTAAAATATTGAATCAAACACATACATAATTAATTATTTCAATACATACATTAAAAAGAACCTCACTTTTTTTTTTTTTTCAAAAATAAAATTGTCTTAAGTGAAAAACCCACTTAAAATATTAAATCAAACACATATATAATTAATTATTTCAATACATGTATTCATTTTATAACTACTAAAATTCAAGAGTTTAAAAAAAGTTTGGAAAGTTGAGCCTTTTATGAGGGAGCTCAGAAATCAAAGGCTCTGGCATGTACATACCCCTACCCAACTAGCTAGCCCAACTGCCAAACTCTCCGTATTCATACAGTAATAATAATAAATTAAGGGCAATTCTTCCTACCTGACTTCTGAGAATTTTGTCCACTGCAAGTTAATTTAAACCTTTTTTTTTTTTTTATAATCTGAAATTTTGCAAAAGCATTAATCCTTGTGTTGTGTTGACAGTTGACCTAATACTGACTTCATTTCATTTCCCTCTAATCCATATATATATATTATATTTTTTAAAAAAATATATATAACTAAAGAAACCCTTTTTAATGTTAATGGCACAGAGCACTAAGTATCATAAGAGGGGTAGGCGTGTGGGGATAAAAAGCTCAAAAAATAACATCCCGTTTGGCTTTACCTTATTGATGATCACTTTAATTCATTAATTAATTTTACATCACGCATTGGAATATACACTACATTCGACAAAACCGGGCAAACTTCCAAGCAATAAAATATAAAGAAAAAAAGTTAATTAAAGATGATCCAAACAGAATATAAAGCAAACCCCAAAACCAAAGCAATCTCACCTTCACCCTCCTCTCTTAACTCTTACCTTACTTCTTGGTTCTTCTGTCTCTTACTCTGAAACTTCCTTTTCTGCCTTCCTTTCTTACTTTACCTCACTCTCTCTCTCTCTCTCTCTCTCTCCATTCTCTTTTAAATTAAACCCTACCCTTCACTCCTAACCCAAAACCATCCCATAGAAAAATTCAAAACTCTCGACGAGCTTACCACTGTCAGAAATGGACTTTGTGAGTATTTTTTTTTTTCTCTCGGGTCTTCTTCTTTCTTCACCAGTATTCTGTTTATACCTACGTTTGTAATTCCACAACGATCTTGTTTGGTTGCTTATTAATTTTTTTGAGTATGCAGGAGTATTACTACAAGAAAAGCAGCAGCCATGTACCGGCGTTTGGAAGCTGGGACTGGAACAATGACATGCCTTTCACTCAGTGCTTTGAGTCAGCCAGGCAAGCTGCTGGATTGCTTCGCTACAGTTACTCCCAGGACCGTGACCTCTACGTAGCAGGTGATTTGTACGAGAACGACGTCGTCACTCCCGCCATGATCGTCCTTCCTCGAAGAAGGGTACGTACGTATAATAATAATAATAATAATTACATTTGAATGAAGGGTCAAAGAAGAATGATTAAATTTAGTTTTCCATGTTGACTATTCTGTCATGCGTGTGAAGTAGAAAATGTGCTTTACTCATTGTTCATGTGAGATTCATGGAAAGAAACTGCTCACAAAGAGAAACAAGAAGATGAAAAAAAGAAAAAGAAGGGAAGATGAAAAAGATTCATGAAAAGAAGTTCATCGATAAAGTGAAAAGCAAAGAATTTCCAACACTAAATTATGAACAGAGAAAGAAAATGATGCATTAATCTTTTCAACTTTAGCTTTTTTTTTAACCTAATATCACGCTTAACGTGGGACCAACATGTTTCTTTGTTCATATGAAAGTTCTGCATTATTAATTGTTTTGGTTGATTAATAATTACTACTCAATAATTAATAATCATTAATGTTGACGTGATGTGATTAAATACAATAGATATAAATGGAAAACTGATAATGGCAGGGCAAAGCACGTCAGTATGATGGAAAAGAAGGAAAAAAGCAGAGAGGTTGCACCAGTCCTCCACCTCCTCCTCTTCCGCCTCCTCCTCCGCCGGCAATGATGCAGAGGCCAACACCTAAACCTGTTGATGAAGATCTCTACAAGATATCTCCAGAACTTCTCTATGCTAAAACCAAAAAGGTGAACCCACCTACTCACCTTCTCCCCATCTCTATATTATATAAATATATGTAGATATACAGAAGCTTTTTCAGCAGTAGTACATACAGTTAAAACCGTAGCCTAACATATATATATATATATGTAGTATAAAGTATATATATAGTCAAATATAGGCAGTACTTTTGCAGATGTATCTATGTATATTCCAAAATTTGACTTTGCAATAGTGTGATAGTAAACTTGAATGTCTTTTTATGTTTTGTGGGTGCAGAAGAGAGGTTTTGGCTTCTTTTCAAGCTGCTTGCTGCCAACTTGTGTTTTGTGAAGCAATCATAATGAACTCAAGATTGCAGAGAGAGCAAGACTAGAACTACGTACATATATGGGGATGAAATTGAATTAAAAATCATATCGTATCATATATATATATAATATATAATATATAATATATACGAACATATTTATGATGTTGGGTACTTGGGTTAATTTATGTAGCTTACGTATAAGTTATTAGTGGTGCAGTGTTAATTAATTAGAGGAAATGAGTAGGTAATTATCACTTAATTAATTATGAGGGTTGTTGTGAGTGGTGTTTTGAATGTTAATTTGTATTGGTGGGTGGCAGATGGAATTTGAGGTAAGAAAAAGTCTGTAAAAAGGGAAAGGGTTTACCCACCCATGTGGGGTAGCATACAACACTATGTATATTCCCTTTCATTCCAAAAATTCAAAAAGCTATTTACTTCCAATCTTTATATATCTCTCCCCCCAAATATTCAACTGTACTCTCTCTGTTTTTTGTGTGTGGGTAATTTACTTATGGTGTAGCTAGCTTAATTGATTCTAAATTAAGTTGTATTGTTATTACTTTCTAAAATAAGTAAAATGTTGACTCTTACTAATTCAAGGGAAATTTTAGTGTTTAATTAATATATATATATATATATACATACATATATAATATTGTGTAGGCTTTTGTAATGGGTATGATCCATTTATTCTTTTGTAGGCCCTTTTCTTTTTTTTTTAAAAAAAAAGTAAAGATTGAGAGAGCTTGAATTTATGAGCCCATCAAAGTAAAAAAAAATTCATGTAAATTAAAATTTTCTTGCAATTTTATCATGAACCCATTTTTTGTTATCAAGCTATTAGTTTTGACTATTGACATCTAAATTTAATTTTTCTGGTCCGTTGTAGAAGTGAGGAACAGAATGTGAATCTAGGAGAATACATAACACGATGAAGAGGGGGGGGGGGGGGGGGAGCCCACATGCACCTTTTAGTTTTTCTAAACATATATACAAATGAAAATAAAAATAAAATAAAATCTTGAATCAAACGAAACCCAAAAGCACCTGAGTTGAGATACGAGTGGTGTGTAAAAAAAAATAAAAAGAAGAGAAAAAGAAAAGGTAGAAAAATGTACATCTGCTTTCTGCTTCCATCATCATCTTCATCATCATATCTTCAACTACCATTCTATTAACTCTTGTACATGACCTAACTCTGTGTATGTCTATAGTTTTCATATATAACTATATACATATATATACACTACTGAGTTCATCTTTAAACTTTTCTGGCTTAGAGATGGTTTCTTATTAATCCAAGACCCAAGAAAGGTAAAGTTCAAACTTGTCACACTTGTATGAGACGTTTAATTTTGTACTGATTCTTTCATTTTTATCCACACCAAATTTGATTCTGTACTGACTGATTTTATAATACCTTTATATTTTCTCTGCGTACGAAATTTTGCTCAATCCATTCTCAAGTATAAAATTTTATCTGGGTAGTCAAAAAAGTTGTCAAATTTGAAGAAAATTAGGTCTTTTACAGTGTTAGTATAATAAGATCAGGTAAGTTCTGGAAAAATGATCTAATCACCATTCAATTATCATCATCATCATCATCATCAATGTAGATTACTAAATCATAACATGAAAGCCTTTGTTAATCTTTGCAAAATTATCATCATCACTAGTAATCTAATACTTAATAATAATCTCTCTACATGACGTGAAATATTTAAATGGACGAAGGGAATGCTTAAATAGTTGGCTGTATATGTTTTCTAAAATCTTAAACTAATTATTTTAGCTTGGGACTAATCAAAATCAAGCTTTAAACTAATACTAACTAATTGATTCGAAAATCTTAGGCTCTCATCCAAATCTTTTCAATTAGAGTAATATTCATTTCATAAAATTACAGCTTTTTACCCTTCGGTCAAGTTTTAATTACCACCAAATCGGATGACGAAAAAGAAGTTATAACCACAAAAACCCAATCAATGAATTAATTTGAGGATCGAAAAGAGTCGGCGGGGGTGGAACGTAATGAATATTTACGGGGTTGGCAATACCCAAACGGTGCGACTTCAAACAAGTGTGGCGTGTCGCTTTGCATGCATGGCCGTCTTGACACGTACCCTAAAACATAAATGTCACCTTCTCGTCTGCTTCTCTCTCTCGTCAGGTTGTAATTGTTTCCCCAGTTCACAATTTTTTATCCGAGCTACAGAAATGGCGCCATCCGAGTCGCACAAGTTGAGGAATTGGGTGCATTCTTGGTAATTTTATTCACTTGTGTATATATTTTTTTTCCATTTGTACCCAAAAAAATTATTATATTGCGATTGATTGTCCCCATTAATTTCTCTTCACATGAAGTCCCATCTCTGTTTCTCCTTCAGATAGCTCCTATTTTTGGGTGGGGGGATTGGAGGAATAATTTTATTTTCTGAAAATTGAAAATGATGGTGGTTTGGGGATCGACAATTAAATAATTTAAATTCATTTCTTGTAAAATCAAATTTGATTTTCCACTGCACGATTTGTTTTTGATGATAAGGAGGTGATGGTCATCATGAGTTAGTTTTTAATTTTGTTTGAACGAAGATGGTTATCATGAGTTAGTAGTATTTCTCGATTAACGAGTCAAGAACAGCTTTAATAATGGGGCCTTGAGTGGCAATGCCATAAATGATTAAACAGACTCCATGTGATTTCTCTGCAACACCAGGTAAATAAAACACAATTATTATTATTAAATAAATAAATAAAAGAATTTTAATGTACCTTTGCTGTGGATAAAGCAAAGTTTGACTCTAGTTAATTACTTTCTTTCTCTGGCAAAGTACTTCAGCTATTAAGTCTTTTTGGCTGGGTGCAGTGGCCGTCTGTGTTTGTCATTTTTTTTTTTTTTTTTTTTTTTCTGCAATTGTCTTTTCTTTTTCCTTTTTTTCTAGGGATTTTAACTTAAAATCAGGGATTGTACGAAACCGAGAGTATTAGGGTTGGTGAAAAGGAGGCAGTGCACAAGAAGGCTACAAGTAATAACAATGTGAAAACAGTAGTGGCGCCAGCAGTCCAAGAAGGCTTGCATTTGCGCACCAACCACACATGCTGGCTCGTTCAAGTGCCATCTCCATCGAGCCAAATCATCCGTTCCGAACCCACCGGGATCTGCTTTTGTTATTAGCAGCACCAAATCTCAGCTGTCTTGTTTTGGTAGGGTTCCATTTCAAGAGAACTGCTTTTGCCACAGTCTCTCTCGTGGTTTTATTTCCTTTGAGGATGTAAATATCAGCAGTTATGTACATAAATAAATTTTCTCTGATTTCAGTTGACCAATGTAACAATTTACTTTTTGTAGAAATGAAATGTAGCTACTAAATGCAGTTCTCTCTTACTTCACCCTGCTTCTATTTTTTTTTTTTTCAAATAAAAAAAAGTTAAAAATTGAACTTTTTAACCTGTTATAACTATTTTGATTAAAAATAATAACTGTGATGAAATATTTTTTACCAGTAAAAGTAATATATTTGCTATGACCAAGTTTAATCTAACTGAAATCAAAAATAGTATATGTTAGTTACTATTGTTATTTTATAATGTACTTATAAAATAATAAATTTTATATTTTTACTTAAGATTTAAAATAAAATATATAGATCTTAATTGCTAAATTATTACATTATTTACTGACCAAAACTAATAGTAAATAACATTATTCAACAAAAGGAATTATTAACAATAATTTAATATGTAATTAAGCCAAGCATTGAGGTTTGACGTTATAACACACAAGATAGATAGCAAAGAGATATTGGCATTGATAACTAGTGATTTTCTTACAATCATGATTTACAGCTCCTCTAAAGGCGGAGCAATTCTATATGTAACAACTCAGTCCAACGGACTAAAGGCTGAAGGGAGCCAAACACGATACAAGTGTAAATGAGATTAGTTATGAAACCTGCCGAGCTCTGACCCGAGCAGTCAATTCTCTCACTTGGCTCCTCAAACGCTCTGGATTGCAGAAGAAGTCGACAAAGACCCGCCTTTGTAGTCCTACCTCCTGGGAATGATGTTTAACGATCTGCATACCATGAAGATTCACAGGTTACTATAAATATAACGCAACAGGTACATTACTTGGTCTGTTCTAGAAAAAAATGATCGTTCCCCAGAAGGTGAGTTTATCCATTAATTGCTGACCACCAACATCAAACACTTTCACTCTGTTTCTCTTCCTCTTCTTTTCCCTTTTCACATCATGGATCCAACATAATGAATCACACTAGGATCGGAGGAACAGCTCTTTCCAGTCTCCTGCTTCACGTCTTACGACAACATTGTTATTCAATTCCAAGTTCTTTTGGTACTTCTATAGGACTTTACCCCATAAGTTTAGTAGAGTTGAACTCAAGTCACCTTAGCCCCTTTAAAGACTATCATAGAGAAGGGAGGATGGACCTACTGCTGTAGTTCCTGGTCTCCAGGTATAAAGAGAGATTGACATTGTATGTAACATCAGTCTATGAATTTTAAGTTTTCCGTAGCGCGCACATAAATGCTGTGCGCCCCTAGTTCAAGAGACTTTTTCACACAGAGAGTTCAAGAGAAACTTCAAGAGGTTGCTCCCCTAGATAGTTTCTGTATCACTAGGCTATGCCGTTTTCTTAGAATCTGGTTCTATATACATTTTGGAAATAGACGACATGAATCAAAAGACATTTTCCTGAACATGCTGGATAATTGAAGGGAACTGGTGGTGCAATGTCATTATACAATAAAAAATTTATCTATAAGATACCCGATCAAAATTAGATTACCTCGGTTTTCTTACAGTGCTCAAGTGTCACCTCCTCAACTGCTGCAGAGAGTTTCGCATTGATCTTCTCCATTTCATCAAGCTCTTTCATCAATGGCTAAAAGAAGTCATCGATGTCAGAGAAGAAACAACAAGTTACTGAAGAAAAACTATAAATTAAGCTGTAGTTTACATAAGGATAATAGTGTTGACCTTAATTGCATATTATTATTTTAAAAAAAACAAAGATGGCAATGATGAATATCATACTCGAGGTGTCAATATTGGTTGAGCAGTTGTTGAAGAAGCAAATAGCAATTGCTGCAAACTTTGGATGAGAGTACACCTAAAAGAAAAAATATATATAGATGTGAAATATAAATCCTTGAAAAAGTTACTAGTTTTCCTAATGGCTCAGGAAGCATGATTGTTGCAGCTAAACTAAACTATAATAGTGAGATGTCCAGCAAAAACATAGTAACTTACAGCTCATTGATGCATCTATTTCTGTCTTCGGGAAGAGAATTCTCAAGATCAGACTGAAGTGTCATCAAATCTGAATGAAGACCAGATATCTGCTGAACAATGCCTGGAGCCGATACATACGTTGACAGCCCAGATTGAGGATCTAAAATATATGGTAGAAATCAGCAAAAACTTATATCCAATAACTAACATAATATCTCAACAAAATTTTCCTTATGCGACAAAAACCTAGTCAGAAACAATAGAAAAGTATAGAGGTGTTTACTTGAATGAATACTTAAAAGGTCTCTAACACCATGCAGAAAATTATCCCGATCATCCACTGCTCCCTGCTCTTGTATATCAGATGCAGCTTGAATCAATGCCATGCAACGGCCCTGAATAAAACAGAAAATGATCAGAGATTACGCATTTTCGAACCAAACCACAGTGACAGTATGGAAAAAATAACATGGCAGTAACCGATAAACACTGGGATTATCAATATGACCGGCATATGTTTGCAAGCAAACTACAAGATCCCATCTCAGAAGTGCAGTTCGTTATGATCACAACCTTCCTGTCTATAGGCTATCGAAAAATGTGCATACTGATAGAATGAAAACTTCAGTCTGATACTCAGTTAAACCATATGGATATTCATGGCTGCTCAATAGAAAGTCAATATTGCACAAGAGTTTGAGAGGTATGTAAGTGGCAGCATTGGCTGTGACAAATATTCTAGCGAGAGGACACCTCCTTACACCAACGCTCTTGCAGTCAGGGTTCAGAAGAGCTTATTTGGTCCTCATTGGTGAGGCCAAAGGTTCTCTCTAATAAGCCCTTAAAAAAATTTTAATAATGAACCTCTCTAGAAATCCAAAGAATAACTAACATTTTTTGTTTCTTCCTTCTCTACCTTACACTACGAATTTGTTTAAGGGCTTGTTAAAAAGAACCCTTGAATTGCAAGAACAAAGAACAAATAGACTTTTCTGAATTTTCTGCCTACCTTTATTTAGATCATGTTCTGGTCTTCTATGCCAGAGTCACAAGTTACAACTGCCCTAAGGATCACTAACCCCTAGGATATAAATAACTGATCCACATCTTTAGGAACTACCTTTACAAATCTTAACTTAACCGCCTAACTATACACACCCCTAGATATAACTATATAATTAAAGAAAACAAGAACACTCCAGCCAATTTTTATTGGCTAATGAGAAACAAACAATAAACATGAAGGCAGATTCACATGGATATAAGTATGCATATACTCCATAAAACCAAACATACCACTCGGCCTTTAGTTGCTGATAGGTATCCTTGAAGTTCTGACTCAATAACTTTAAGCAAAGAATATGCTCCAAGCATGTTTTTCTTTTCTAGTTGACAAGCAATTTTTAATAGCTGGTGCCTTGACAACTGATTGATTAGATGATGAATGAACTGCAAAAAGAAAATAATAATAGTAATAACTACTCTCTCTGGCATAAATAGTTGAAGAATAAACACAATGCATAACGATGCCAACCCAACCAGCAACTAGTTTTAATATATTTGTTCCTTTCTTTCAATAACCTCACATTGTTTAGGATGGAATGGTCTTCCTCATTTCTCTTTGGGCAAAGGTTCCAGCTTCTTTCAGGAATGTTTTTATCTTCTTTGTAATGGGATTCGGTTTCTACTCTATCTTAATGCCTTTCATTTTTTCTTTTTTAAATTTTTTACTTTGGCTGAAGGTCTTCTCATCCTCTAATCATCTCATGTAATAGCAGTCTCACTCTTTCATAATATTTCTCCTTTTAGCAGAACATAGATAAACAAATCTGGGTCTCAAGAATGATCTATGGAGACATCCAAGATCAAGCAAAGACTTCAAAGTTAGCTTTGTTTGACTTTTTTAACTTGAATACATTGATCTAGAGCACCATTTTTCTTTTAAATTTGAAACCACTGGAACAAAAGCTCTAAAGCAATGAATTATCTTAAATAGTTTTTATTGATAGCATGATCTGCCAGTCCAGAAACTCAACCTTATTATTTGTTAAAGAAAAAGAAAAGGGAAAAAGCTTTAACTTCTTATGTTGTTTGCCTGAGAAATGAATAGATATTATATGAAGTAACAGTACCGCTTTTTGCTTGCTTATATACAGCTCCTGGCGCATAACCTTTAAGTCATAATCACCTACAAGTTCATACATTAGAGTTATATTAAGCTCTGAAATAACTGATGAAGCCAAGAGAAGCAAGTTGATTGTCTACTTTGTGCCTATGATACTATGGAGAGAGAAGACTTGCACCATATACCTTCCAAAATATATGTGTCCTGAAGTTGAGCCAGCTCCCAGCAAAGTTCAGGAATAGTCTAGAAAAAGATACAGAATGAGGGCAGAAAATATATGAAAAATCTAATCGAATGAAAATGCTAAAAAGATCACATACATGGATATGCAAATATATTAGTATCAAATTGATGGACAACAGTGAAAGAACAGTGAGATTTCAGAGTTTGTGAAAACAATTCAAGGTTCATTGAAGATAAACGAATCAAAAACAGTTCACCCAGACTCATGACCATTAATCATTTGAGGTAGGTAGCCATCACAAATCTAATCGTCCCTCATTTCCTTCATTGACAATAAATCAGATAAATTCATTCCATTTAAACTGAACCAATGTGCTAGATATTCACCTGGGTTGTGTGCAGGAAAAAGTGAAAATAGCACAGGAAGAGAGCTTACAAAGCAATAAATGAATGCATCAGCCAATATGCATGTCATGACTGCATGGGTCCATTTGCTCCCAAGTGTAATAGTAGAATTTGACTCACATCACTAAATAACAAAGGAAATGAAACATATCATAAAGTAGACAGGTTTAGAATTGAGTGTTACAGACCTCAGATAACAATTTTTCTTCCTTGTGATGAAGATTAGAAAGTTCTCCCACTAATTCAGCATGCTTCCTCCTATGGATTTAAAGTCAATAGAGAAATATCAAATGATAGCAAAAGCACATTATATGACTTAAAAATATTTTAGCCTAAATCAAGTTCCAAATGAAATTTGAGCTGCATTTAATAGTTTGAGGAAAATTGAGTTTTGCAACTCAGTGGTACGTTTCATTAACACCATCGCATACTTCCATTGGATGCTAAGCTTCCATGGACATATCTAGTGTAAGTTTATGAAGACAATTTGAATATCTCGAACATGATATCTTCTCACATTTGCAACAAAGTTTATTGAAATCATTTCGAGAACATTTATGTTTCGGCAGCAAAAGTAGTTATTATTGTTGGCATGCAATTTTCCCCATGAATATTGTCCTTATGATATGCTTATGGCATTCACAAAGAATCACACAAATTCATGTACAAAGCTATCAAAGTGAACCAAAGTTTTAGCATTCTATGACATAGAACGGAAAAAAGCAGGTCTATTTTTCCAGTCAAGTTTCATCCCATCTAAAAACGAATCACTTGCCTGGTATAAACAAAACAACCATAATTTCAGAAGGATATACTCAACTGCCTTTTGGTTCAGTTGAGTTCTTGTGCAAATCATCGAGTGAAAAAATAAACTTGCAAACTAAGAAGACTAATAGAGTGTATGGGATAACTGAAAGAACTGTGACTAACAAAATAGGATGCTTTAAGTTAATTAGAGCAAATAAATTCTATTTTTAAAAAAAAAAAAAAAAACAATCGTATGTTTGGACAAAATGCTAATTGCAAAAAGTAAGCTATTATTTTTTGTTAAAAAATTATAAAAATATTTTACTACAATGTTTTATGATTTATTTTGCATAATGTATATACTATTATTTTTGAGAGAACATAAGAGAATAATTAAGTAAATTAGTTAGATTAAGAAAATAAGATCTTAAAATGTCAGGATTAAAGTGCTCATTTACCACCTTCTTAAAGCCACTTTTGATAACCTAATAAGCACCATGTCTTTTGTGTTACCAAATGCAAAAATTGTAGTACAGTACTTAAAACCGCTTATAAGCAACTTCAAACACCTATGAAGACCCCAAAACAGCTATAAACAAAACATTCCTGAAATTGTAACGAATTAAAGAGTCAAATGGAACTAATACCTGAGAGAATGAAGATCAAGATGAATGTGAGCTTCATCAGATGTTACTTGAGTTTTAAGTGCCATCAGAATAGCTTGCTGCTTGGTATTTTGAACCTGCGCTTCTACCCACTGTCTCTCACTTGTACCAAATCTGAAAATTTATATAATAAGACAATAAATCATGAGAAACACAAACTCCTTACAGAAGTGCGGTATGTTTCTTGTCTGTGTACATGATAAGATAGGTTGAGAGAAAAAACAGACTAGAAAATTAACTATGCTAATGCTCAAGCCTCCTAAAAAGAGACATGTTATTTTATCAATGCAACAAACTACTATTCTCAATTAATAACCATACTTTCAATGTTTCAAGAGTAAGAAAACCAAACAATCTTCCTTGACTTGAGTGTAAGGTGAAATGTATTTGCCCATGAAGTTAGGATTCAACCCAGCAGAACATTATCACAAGAACTACAAATTAAATGGCCAGGTTTAACAATGCACATACATGGAGCGAAGCCGTTGCAACTCAGATACACGTTGATGATGAGACTTCTCCAAATCTGCTGCATAGCAGAAGTAAATTAATGCTTTCATACTATCATAAGATAACACACTCACATCTACATGCTAGTTCAAATCAAGAAAGTAAATTTACATATAAGATAGAGCCATGGTAATCATGGCTCACATTAGACTTTGGATCTCTAATCCTGCTATTTTTTTTTTCTTTTGGCCATTATATAGAGGACATCCTGCTCGTTTTATAAGATACAAGTAGCATACATAGTTGATACGTTTGCAAGCATGAATCTGACAGATGCACAGATATGCATGGCTCTGAACAAATGGAATTAATTTGGTAAAATTCTTCGAAAAAACTTCATTTGCTCGACAAAGCCTTTAGATCAAAAAGGAAGATATATATATATATATATATACGTATGCTAGAAGGTGAATAAATTTAATCTCTTGAGCAGGTCATGCATCCTATAATCAGACAGACTAGAGAAAGTTTCCAAGTCAAAAATTGTGTGGCCACAATTCAAGGCCCAGTGCAAAATATTTTCCACAGATAAGTAATAACAAATCTTGCAAACTCCACTGCGCGTTAAAAAAAATTTACCACATGAATCATTTTAACAAGACTATAATTAATTTAAGCTCATTAATGTCCCCTAAACGATGAGCGTAAATGAGATTTAACAAAAACATACTAGTTCTTTGGAATAATCACCATTACATAGAAATTTAACAAACACAT
>NW_019014684.1:501450-530402 GCF_000150535.2 Carica papaya
TCAAAGCTGAAGCCTGGCCACTCAACAAATCAAATTGGGTCTGAAGATGCTAAGCTGCCTCTGTAACTCCCAACGCCTCGGCTTTATATGCAACAGTTGCTTCCCTAGGGATGAAAAGAAATCCATTAGTACCGAAAGGAACATGCTGGAACACATTATTTAGTAATCAAAAGGATAGTGGAGACATTTAGAGTTACTCAACTTACCAAATCATAATGATACTAACATAATGAAATCTTAGGGGAAAAAATAAATCAAGCCCAACATTATGGTCCCAAGTCTGTGATCTATTTTGGAGGCCAGAGACAATGAGATTCTGAGCAAGTGGCGAGCTTTACTGAGAGTTCTGGCCTTGTCGGCCTAATGTGAGGCTCATCAAGGGAACCCAAGATCATTTTATGATGAACTCTAAAATTTTAATTAAATAGCTTATGAGCTTTATTGATCGTAATAACTGGTACAAGATATTGATCTGTAAATATCTTGTACAGGGATGACACCTCCTTGATGCCTTTTCTTAACACTATTCTTTATTTTTATCCCAAAAAAACTTATACAGGGAAGCTATTCAGAATTAGATCCGCCATAAGCCCATCCTAGTCCAACTCCTAACTTGATAAAATTTGGAAGACATCTTTAATGTAGAATTGTAAGTCAAATACTGCTCCTAAGTGCAGACTCCTGCTCCAATCAATTTAGTTCTCAGTCGATTCAAACAAGGAGATCAGATCTGGCTGAACTTCAGGGCTATGATGGGTCCCCCTGCAGCTTTTAACTTTTCCAAACCTTTTAGTGTTGTTGGCTGTGGTGGTCGTAGCACTAAATCTAAATTTTTTCTTCGTTTTTTAGATTAAAAAAAAAGTATTAGTGGTAGAGAGAAAACAGAAAATGTACAGATGTAAAGGATAAGATATCTTTCCAGGCCTCCAAGCGAAAGAAGAGGAAGAAAAAACAAAGAAAGCAAAAAAATCATATAAAATTGCATCTATCCCTTTGTAAGAAAGTCAAAAGGACACCATATCCATGACCCTTTGCCCAAATAGAAGCCAAAAATCACTGTCCCGAAAAAGGAAGGAGAGAAGTTGCGATCTTTGATGATTCAAGCAGTACACCATAAGCCACGCACAACAGAACTATCCAATAATGTTCCTCTTTTTATTGAAAAAAAATTAAAACTTAAAGCTACAAGCTAGGATATTGTTAAGTGTTAATGCTCAACTGCTAGCAGAAGAATGCTAAAAAAAATGCTACACAGAAGGATCTTCAAGAAACACAAAAGACCAAACACCAAACAATTGAATACATGAGATAAAGGATGTTACCTTATTTCTTTCAATCCTTCTCCAGCTCCAAAAACTGCCTCCTGGTTGTCTCTCCTGGAAGAAAAGGCTGAAATGCTATCATAAGCAAAGTCCAAATCCTCTCCCTGTTTTTCCCATCAAATAGGCCAGTGTTTCATAGTTAGCCTAACAGGATTCCAGTGAATAAAGATGAAAAGAAAGAATGCACAATCTTGTGAAATTTGTCCAGACAAGGACCAAATATATATCGAATAAGAGTATCCAACAGAAGACGTATAAATGAATGTACCTCCAATAGCTTTCCTTCTTGTAGGAATTGCTCATACCTGGATACCACATATTAGATAATTATCAACCAGGAATTAGCAGTTTACTTCAAAGGGGAAAAAATCAAGCATTTCATTGCTAATATTATACTAGTGGGAGATTAACATTCAAGAAAGAGTGAGAGAATGCTCATAATAACGAGCTTTTAATTGTGATCTCGGCCTGCGCCAACTGTCTCTAACAACTAATTCAGTCGAATTTTGTGCCCAAAGTGTGATAGGAAGAAAAAGAAATTAATGCTGCCATCTAAGAGATTTATCCAAATGAAGTTCATATTTTCTGCCTTCCGAGGAGAAAATAAAATATGAACACATTATCTAGATACTTAATTCTGAACTTGCCTTCCATGGCACATTTTCCAGGAAACCAACAACAAAGAGGGTGAGAAACCAAGCACCAATCAGAGAGAGAGGAAAGAAGAACTCACTGAGAGAGCTCGGAGAGGGAAAGGACGTTGGAAGGGCGGAGAGAAGAGCAGATCCAGTCAAGGATGGGCCGTGCATCGTCGTACTGGAACGGCCACTCGAAGCTGTCTGGGTCCAATTTGTCTGCACCCTCGTAGCCCAATTCCCCAAGCAATGAACACAGTCTCGCCCCGCTCATTTTTCTGTTCAATCTTTTCCCTCTTAGATCTTCCTTTCCATTTCATCAACTGAACAAAGAAATACGTGACTTCACTGTTGAGACTGGAAACGGAGAGATGGATATTTTGGCGCCGGCCTCAATTGAAAGTTTAATGGAGGAGTCTGTGATTTGATGGTGGGTGGAAAAATCAAAAGTCTTCTGGTTGTACTTTATCGACGAATTTACCCCGCCAACCAATTTTTTTTTTTTTTTCAAAAAAGAGATTTAAGGTACAACTTACTTATGCGGGAAAATAGTAGATAGCAAGTTGGAATACCCTAAAAAAATGGGCAAGCTCCGGCTCAAAATTTGACTACTAATATTTATTTAGTATATTATTATTATTATTATTTATAAGCATTTTACAGAACAAAAATTTTTAAATGAAATATTTAAATTTGTGTGATGTTTCAATTTATTTTTGTAATTAGAGTGTCCTAAATTTTTTTTTATAATGAAACATTAGTATTTTATAATTGGCAAAAATATAATAGAATTATCCTATTATTTTGTGTAATTAAAATAATATATTTTTTTCTTTAAATACAAATATTTAAATATTAAAAAAATAATACTGAAAAATAATATTATAAACTCCAGTTCCATTTATATCAATTGCTCGGGTTTTGAGTTTGGTCGTGAGATAGTGTTCCCCATTTGCCAAAGTTACATTACCACTAATCCTGTATAAATTACACTGTACCAAGGAAAAAATGCATTTTACGGTTATATAGTAAAAAACTAATTCTTACATCTCTGTCAAAAACTATGCATCCTTACTTGCATAGACAATGTCACACACAGAAGCATCGCTGCAACACTTTCAAGGCACCTGAACTTACAAGCATTTCTGACAACCGGGCATAATTTTGCTCCATAGCAATTGCCTGAAAGTGCAACTTTGCACATCATGTCTCATGTGAAGCCCAGTAACAAAAAAGATATAATCTTCTACAGGAAACAATTAAGTTTGAAATATATCAGCTACTGCGATCTTCGTCTTGTTTACCCCTGTTGTCTGCTTTCTTGAGTCTCTAGGAAGTGATCGCTCAAAGGAAAACCCTGATTCTCACATAATCCATACAACCCATCAATGCTCCTCCTCCTGCAGATACCTGCTAGGATAAACCATTAATAGATTATTTGCCTTCTTCTTTCAAAGGAAACGTTAAGAAAACAGAATCAGTAAAAATATCTTGCAGAGTACCTTTTTAGTCCCTGAAGTATCTTTGAGCATCAAAAAGCTTATTCTGGGCGTTTGAATCATTTGAGTCTGAAGAAGGTCCAAAATTCATTGGTGCAAATGCTGCAAAATAGAGATGACATAAAAAATGAGGACAAAATATAAAAACATTCATATGTAGAAGAAAACTTGAAGAACTTCTCATAGTGGTTCAATTTGCTCCCTTAAGATAACAGGGCAAATGAATCACATCAGATGAGTTTACAATTTAGTCAACTCAGAAATCAAAGTGCAAAGAGAAATTAGTAAAAAAAAAAAACATCTATGCTAATTTTCTAGTTTTTGAGAACATATCCTGTTTTAGAATGAAAATGATCAGACAAAGCCTTCTTTCGTAACAAAAAGGATGCATGTTGATTTGCTTTCATATTAAAAATTAGATGAGCTATATATGTATTCAGTGATAAGGACAAAGAGAGTAGCTTCAGGCTGTCAAATACTACTGCAAAAGAATTTAGCAATAAGGATTATGAAACAGTAGCTTGAGGATGTCAAATACCACTGCAAAAGAATTCACTGTCTATATTGCCATGCAAACATAACAGAAAGATATATATAATTTGGTGATCAGTCATAATCTCATATATTTGAGCCAGACCTAAAACTTAAATCAAGAATGATATAAAATGGTAGCAAAGCACAGCCAAGAATACAATTTTCTAAACTTGGTATCTGGTTTTTTTTCTTCTTTTTCTTTGTGAGAGAAGAAAGGCAAATTTGGTCTACAGCATGTGTTTGGGAAGGCTAAATAAATGAAGAATTCAATCTCGGCTCAGCTCCAAGAAAAGAAACTCAGAAAAGACAATTTCTTTTAGGCTACATTTGGACATATCTGAATTTTTTGTGGAGTTCATCTTAAGATTTGCACTTAATTTAACTGGGGAAACGAAAATTCTACAAGAATCGTGATGGAACTAGCAAAGCATTATTCCACTTCCACTTAAATTCTATTTGAGCTCCATTTTGTTATCTTAGATAAAAATTTTACCCTCTCTTAATTAAACTAGGTGCAGATTTCAAAAAATGAGTTCCACAAAAATTCTTGATTTGTTCCAAAACATTGCCCTAGAGACCAGAAAAAATAAGCCTTAGTGCCTTACCATCATGTTCTAGATCCAATTGCCAAGTATTTTCAAGAAAAAAAGTCAAGACATACCTCTGTCCCTCATTCTTTTCTCTCTGTCGTACTCAAACTTATCTCGGATTTGACTGATCTTCTCCCAGGTTTCACCTTGCCTCTGATGCCCAAAATGCTGGTCCTGAAATCAGATTCAAGCAAAACAGTAATTAACACCCTAACATAATGTAAAAAAGAGATCAACAGATTCAATTATTCTCAGCAGAATTTTGTCCTGCTTTATAGTTTCTGACATAAGTCATCAACTGATATTGTATGCTATAATCAAATTTTTACCTTCATTTGATCAGTATAGAATCGCCTGTTCCTGTAGCATGATTAAGAAGTTGTTACTCGGTCATTATAGTCAAACCACACAAGAAAACAGGAAGAATATAACAAATTAAGTCAAAAAGTAAAGAATTTGTGCAATCAAAGGAAGTGTAATTGAGATAAACCAACCAGAAACACTTATTAAAGCTTGTAACCCAGTCTATATGAATGTGTAGACACACACCTTTAACAAAATGCATTTTTTCTACCCAAAGTACCGTAAAGGAATACTTTGTACAATTTCAACATCCATCCTAGAACCAGGAAGTGCTTCTTTTTCCTGAAATAGTGATCCAGCATCATAGAAGAAGAAAGCACAGACAAACCTGTATGGGTTGAAATCTCCATCATCATCCTCTGCAGATTCATAGTTTGCATGATCGTGGGCAAGCTTTTTCGAGTAACCCTCATCCCAGTAAAGCCTCTCCCAGTTCTCCCTTAGCTCGTTATAGAGTTCCATATACCTTTTGCACCAAGGCTCATGCTCCTATAATTAGAACAGTAACATCATATAAGGAGAAACAACCAGAATATCTTTTCAACTATTGCTGCATTCTATAAGGCCAGTGCGCAAAGACACTTAAAATTTTACCCCCTTTTTACTTCAAAACCCATGTCTGCCCCTGCCTTCTACAAATGAACACATTCCCTTGAGTGAGAAGCTCATATCATCTTGACGATGAAATGAAGCTTTGGATGATAAACTGTGGACTTTAAAAAGTTTTAACCGCCTCTGTTGAGTTCTGACAACGAAAAATGGGTTTCCAAAACAATTGCTAAAATAATTCAAGACTGAATACTCAGCTTCCATCTAATGCACGGGAAATGCAATTCAACTATAATTTTACCATTAAAATGAAGCACCGAGCATCTCGTATTATTCTTGCAAACAAATGCTACACTCTAACATTACCAAGAAAATTATACTCACAACCGAAGGAATCGTACTAACCAAATAGTCACCAAGGAAATGAAATACCTAACCACAAATCCCCAAACTATTACGGAAATATCCCTTAAATTCCCGTTTCTCACACTTTCTCGCTGACCAAACAGGAAAAGGAAACCTAAGGAAGAAAGAGAGGCATAGTAGCGCAAACTAACCGATTCCTTGAGGACAAGGCGAGTGCGGCGCATGAACTGCTCGCGGAGCTGCTTACGGCGTCTATTGGGAATGTTGTCCCGAGGGATGACGAATCGCTCACGTGGAGGCACGTTATCACCAATCTCGTGCATCTCCCCGTCCACTACCCACCACTCCGATTTCTCGTCCGTCTTCTTCAAGGATAGAGCCGAGGACTTGGATCGCCTCCTGAGCGGACCGGAGTCGGTTCTGGCATACCGAAGCTGGTTGCCAGTGGAACCCAACCATCGTGGTAAACGCTGAAGTCGTTTCGTGACAGAGAGCATGGATTATGAAGATGAAAACGAGTGAAGACAGTGGGAGCGCCGTTGATAGGTATTTTATTTTCCCCCTTTTAATGAAGGCAGTTGAGATTATAATTTTTCAGTACTACTCAATTTTATGGAATTAGTAAACACCTAATAAGTTATTGTAACAATATTTTTAAAAGTTAAATTATTGTAATTTTGAAAGGACTTGTTATTATTGACCAAAGTAAAATTTAAATTACCTCTAATAATTTTTTTAAAAAAAACTCTCATAATTAACTGTAAAAATAAAATAAAATAATAATTAAAATGAAAATGTTTATTTTATTTTCAATTTGTACTTATTTTTCATAAAATAAAAATAAATCAATTTAAATTAAACAATATTTAAACATAAATGTACTAATTTAAAATAAAAAATTTATTTGACAACTATAAATAAAAATAACGAATTCATAAAATTAAATAAAACGCTTCAATAACTTATTTAAAATCATTTATATTCACTTATAAATTAAAGAATTTGGAAAGTCTTATAAATTACGATGAGTAAAATAATGGTCTCTTGGTTTCTTCAACTTAGTATGAGTTATTATAAATTTTTACTTATTTATATTAATTTTAAAAGATAAAAAATGAGTTATTATAAATAATTACTTCCTATAATATTATTATAAAAGTACCTTTTTGCTATAGAAATATTTAATTATTTATATAACTATTATTTTAGGACGACTATACTATAACATAATGAAAATATTTATTTTACAAGATAAATTTATAAGCCGAGTAGTACCCAATTAATTTATAAATATAATTTTTTAAAATTTAAAAATTAATTTAATATAAAAATAAAAAAATAGGTGGATAAAAAAATTAAAAATAATTTTTAAAAAATAGATGAAATTTTAGGTTCTAATAATATTTTTAAAAGAAAAATCAGAAACTGAAAAATTAAAACGTAATTTATAAAAGTTGTGTAACGTAAGACGCCCAATCAGCAGTCACGACGAACCGAAACGTGCCACGTGGCAAGGGACACTAACGCAGTACCATGCGGGACGCCACGCTGGTGATTCGCGCGCCCGTGATCAGACGGTCCAGATTCGCTCCCGCACGCACGGATGCGCCCCTCTCCAAACGTGATCGGATAATCAGATTTAAATACAATCAACGGTCCATATTCACTTCCTATTTAACGCGATTGGACGATCCATATCATATCGCGATGAACGTTCTAGATTCACTTTCTATTTAATCGCGATCGGACGGTTTACATCAAATGCGATGGACAGTCCATATTAAAAAATGACGGATATAAATAACATTTTTCACACCAAACCCTAACCCTAGCTGCCAGATACTCTCGCCGAAGAAGAAGACCCAGCCACCGGAAAAGGAAGTCGCTGCCACCCCCGCCGCGCCGGAGCCACTTTCGACCGCTAAAAGAGGTAAAAAAAATTTATTTACTTGGAATTCAATTTTAAACATCTCCATGGCCAAATCAGAGCAAAAAGACCAGCGGATTAGGCATAAATTACGGGTAAAGCTCGGCGGCGCTGCAGCAGAAAATTACAAAAATCGCCTCCGATGAGGTCCTTCTCGATTTCCGTTATGCGTAATTTTTCTACCATTGTAATCACCGTTTCTTTTTCCACATGTTGACTAAAGCAAAACATCGAACCGCAAAGGTGCGTCGGCGGAGCCGCCGGTGAGTTTCGATTTTTCGTTTTTTTTAGATCAACCGAGACCCCTTAACGTATTTTTTCGCATGGATTGATGTAAAACTGACCGAAAATAATCAACCTGAGGCAAATCACCGTCGCAGGCGGCAGTGCCGTAGATAGATCACGACGAAGCTGCTGTGCCAAAATTCCATAATTGGCTAAAAAGAAGTCATGACACTGATTTTGGGTTCTTTAGGATATTTGTAGATACTTGTAGTGCGTTTTAATCTCCCTAAAAAAAATCAGAGAACTTGGAGACCGCCAGTAGGTGCAGTTAACAAGTTTAGCTTTTCGGACATCAATTTAAATAAGAATCATTTACCTTATTCTTTGTTATGACATTAAAGTCAAATTAACAATAATACAGTATTTTGTGCAATTTAGAAAATATCAATAATTAATTACGGATTACTAATTGAACAAAAACAAAAAATTATTTACTATTGATTCTGTTAATTTATTTTACAGTTTGAATGCATGATAGTATCTAATTGATCGATTTTATAGTTTTGAATACATGTATTGTTTGTTTTATGTGATTACGGTTGAATTGATAAACTGGAGATTAAAGGTAAACAAAAAATTATGCGATTAAACGAATGGATAAAACGACAGTCTTATTGGATATCCTACGAGATGGTGGACGGATCGGGTACATAAGGAACCCTATCGTGAACGTTGCCTCATACCGGACGGGGTATCGATACTTTGTAATTTGGCGCTCATACCGTACGGAATATGATGACGACCCATTTCACCATCATACCAGACGGTGTATTGAAATTTAATAATTTAGCGCTTATACTGGATGAGGTATGGGGACGACCCGTTAATTATAAATGTTAAAGGAAATAGTTTACGCATTATAGGGACATCTCTATGAATCCCCATGGATACCAATAGACTGATAAAAATAGAAAATTATTATTCCAACCAATTACATATGAAATCATAATATATGTTATATTATTGTATCTATAAGTTATTTTATAAATCTCATTACAATAAGTAGACAGTAAATGATTTTATTTATGATAAACGATTTTGTTAAATTAAGAGCTCTATTAATTGTTTTTATTATTTATACCAACATTCATTTATGTGTCAGTGAGTAGCGTGATATTTTTACTAGGTTAGTATAGCTCATTCATTTATTAATTATTTTAGATCAAGAGAATAAGAATCCAGAATTCGATTCACAAGAGAGTTGTGAGTAGGATGCCAGTTTTATTTATTTTTCGTTTATTTCTTTAATTTTTTGTATTTATTTCAAAAAAATCATTTCCATATCTCTACTTGGTACTTTAAGTCATTGTGTTAAGAATGTAAAACCTAACTATTTATTTTATTTCTGCACATAATTTATAATTTATTTATTTTAAAATTTTGGAGGTTGTTATAAACAATTTCAAAATATAAATATCTACTCTCTTACCAAAAATCATTAATGTTATTTAAAATTATAATAACTAAACTATATTAAATCTTAATAAATTTATTACATTTATAAATAAAATTAATATAATATATTAATTAATTTTTTATTAAATAATTACGTCAGATTAAAATGTCACATAATGGTTTTTACATTAAAAAAACACCAAAAAGGCGTTGGCTTTATTTTTTATTTTTTAAATAATTTTTATCAATGGGAATCTTGCAGAGAACGCGAGAGTCGGTGACTCGCATCTCCACGAAACCCATATCCAACGGTTGTTAGATGCTGTTTAGTTTCTTCAAAATTTGATGCTCTATCTCCAGAAGAAAGCCCTTCGTTCCCGCCTTTTCATTTACCCGCCATAAGATCTTAGAGTAGGAAGTCGGTTGTAGCAGACAAGGAGATGTGCGGGAGAGCTCAGTGTACTCTCAGGGCAGACGATATTCCCAGGGCTTGCCATCGCAATAACGCCCCTGTGCGTTTTCTGAACACAGATCGGTAGTCTCCCTATTCTCTCTCTCTCTCTCTGGCTCTCTCTCTCTCGACATGTTTGTATGTTAACAAAGCAAGATTGTGGGACATTGAAGTTTCGATTCCCGATGAACAGGAGTTCGAGTCTAATTATCTTCTACTTTTAGGTATCGTCCATCTTATAATGTTTCACCGGGGTGGAATTTGTCAGTTGTGCGTAGAGATGGTGGAGCCGAGAGCGAAGGCGTTGTTGTCCATTGCATGAAGTGGGGATTAATTCCTAGTTTCACTAAGAAATCGGAGAAACCTGATTTCTACAAGATGGTATTACTTAGAAGCTACATGATGTGTTTATTATCAGTTACTGCTATAGTAAATGTTTACTTCAAATTTAGCAAAATTTAAGTGTGTTTCGTATTTAAAAGTTTCAGGTTTTCTTGTTTCTGATTATTTACATCAATTACATCCGTATTGGTTTCCTAACAATGCTGGAAATGGCTCTACACTTTACACACCTGCAGCAGCTGATAACCTTATTCAATAACTTTCTTCTATGCAGGAATATTCCTGTTTAGTATTCGTCCAATGAGTCTGTAGGGGAAATCCCTCATTGGTGTCGTCTGATTGTTTAAGGAGTTAGATTTGCAAACCTTTACCAATTAGAAGAGGATAAGCATTAACATGTTATTCCAGATTTTTGGGCGTTAGTAGTTTCCCCTTTCGCATGTTGTTTTGTGATATATTTGTTATCAGGCTTTTTAATAAACAACTAACTTGAAAATGTTACTTTGGTGCATTTGTTTGTAATGTTTTATCATATGATAAATCAATGTAGTAATATCTAGTAATATATCTTTGGTGTTTCAATTTGTAAAACGTGATAGGATATACTAAGTAAAAACTTTGGGTACAATGTTGTGTTTGGTATAATACAACTTAAAAAGTAAACTAAGTTACTATTCCAGGACTTAGCTGCTGATTCAGTACTTAGAAAGTGTAGTTTCGGACCTGTAGCATTTTCAATAACCCAGTTCAGTCATGGTATTCCAACATTGTCTCAGGACTGGATGCCGTCTTGGGACTTTAATACTACTACAATTACTGATATTGAACTTAGATTTCGTCGTTTAATTCTATTTGGAGAAGTTACTTAGGAAGCATTATAAATATTTTTCATAGACTTTAGTTATTCAATAAAATATTTTGATAGTTTTCTCAATTTTCTGAATGTATGATAAAATCAAACCCTTAAACCCTATTTAGATAAATTTTAGTAATGTTTAATTAATATATGGTAATGACAGTGATTACATGATAATGACATAGGATGAGAATGACAAATTTTTTTTATATTTAGATAATTGTATATTAATGCATGTTAATAACATATTTTTATTTCGATAATAGAATGATATAGTTGTATTTTCAGTTAAATTACTAATTTACCTCTACCTATTATATGTAATAGTAAATGATATATAAAAAATATGTAATGAAAAAAAAAATAAATTGTTTACCAATATAATTATATTTGTATTTAAATAAATAATTATTACACATAATCAAATTAAATTTTTATATTTAATAAAATAAATAATAATTTGTGAGAATAAAAATAGAATTAAGTATATTATATGAAAGTATAAGGAAAAAAAAAGTAACTTGTCAGTCACATACCACCGATTCGGTAGTTTTAAAATTCATCCCAAATTTGCCGGTTAAATACCGTTTGCTACCATTGGAAGTTGAAACAAACATAATTTTCTCATACCCGTAAAATACCATACATTAAAATTCTATCATTCATCACGATCCAAACAGGGTGTTAGTATGATTCTTAAAACTTCTTAAATATGATGTCTAAAAACACTAGGTGTAATGTCGAAAGTTTTATCAAGTTCCTAACTAGGCATGGTAATTTTAATCTTTCCTACATTAGATTTAGATGCTGTCCTGAGATTTTAGTATTTTTGGAAACCTAAATCCCGTCATTGGATCAACAATCTCAAGACAGGGCTGAGGACCCGGTGTGATTTTGGAATCTGAGAAATGTTGTCCATATTTGATCTGTCCATAGATAGTGTATGTCTTCTGAGAAACATAAGAGAAAATAGGACTTTCTTTACCTGTCCCATTCTTTATTACACCAACAAAAAGACAGTATGATATTTATTTTTCACTTTCCTAATAATTTACATTCATCTAGTACTGTGTCATAACAATAACAATGCTCCCTTTACATTATATTGACATAAAGGTCAAGGTTCGTAATATAATGATTAAGTATACTTTTTTGAATATATCACTGAAGGTCAAAAGGGAATTATATGCAGTGTTAACTGATGGAATTTGCAATACTAACTAATTGTAATCCTTTTGGTACTTTTTCTTCTATATTTGTAAGATCTGTATTTGGGAGACTGATTGTTATGATTAGTACTTAAGATCTTGTTCTGAGATTCTAGTTAATGTTATAGGCTCGTGAACAGAAACTTTTTGAAAAATATTTTGTATATCTTTTTTTTTTTAAATTAAAAAAAAAAAAGATTTAGACATACGGTAACTGATCTGATAGTGTTTAAACATGAAACTGAACTTGAGCTGATGAATTTAGTAACTACTAACTACTCTGATATACATAAATAATTGGAAAATAAAATATTTAGCGATTTAACAAAGTCTTCCTACACGTCCTCTGTGAAAGGCTTTTGTAAGCCTGCACCCTTAACAAAGATGTAAACTCTTGGGGACTCATAATTCAGATACTATTAGACCTTTTATGTTTGGCAGTGTGATTTAACATGGGCTGTAATTTTCAGTTCAATGCTCGATCTGAGTCAATATCTGAGAAGGCTTCATTTCGTCGATTGCTTCCCAAAAATCGGTGCCTTATAGCTGTAGAAGGGTACGCACTGTCATTATTAATGCATGAACTTAGATCTTGTTTTGTTTTACTATTTCAGAAATTGAAAAAGAATTTTACTGCTTTTCTTTAACTCATTCCAAAACCTGTTTCCTTTCTCATTTGTCATTACAACCTTTTATCATATTTATTAGCTCAGAAACAGATTTTCAGAGGTTTTTTTTGCTAAGATGCTTGACCTCATGTAATTTCATATTGCAAACGCTTTGCATTACAGGGTCTTGTGGTACTTGTTTAGATATCTTTTTTCGAGGCTTTGCAACTATTTATCCTTCTATATTATATTCTTATGGTGACTTCAACATATTCTCCAGATTCTATGAGTGGAAAAAACATGGATCGAAAAAACAGCCATACTACATTCATTTTAAGGATGGTAGACCTCTGGTGTTTGCTGCTCTATATGATTCTTGGGAGAACTCAGAAGGTGAGTCACTTTTCAGATGATTGTATCCTTTGAGGTGGCATGTCTTGGCAAAACTTCTTTAAATCTGTTATTTTCTCCATTTTTGGTTTGTGAGTTCTGTTAATTAAATTTATTCCAGAATAGCTGCTTATTGTCATTTGATTTATTTTGTGATATATTTTTTGCTTGGAAAGAGGAATTTAATGTGAACTTTTTGAGAAAATGTTTAGTCCTTAGTGTCTGAGGCTTGGTCAGTTTTGTAAGATTACTTGCCATAGCTACCAAATATTGCCTTTTTTTCCAAACTTACCCCTCTTAGAAGTATCAGTTGCATTGAAATTTTTTTATTTGTTTTTTTCACTTTTGACTATCATTTGGCATCTGCATTCATGCAGGTGAGATACTCGACACATTTACAATAGTTACGACTTCTTCATCATCGAGGTTACGGTGGCTGCATGGTGAGTTGGGTGTATTTCCATTTATTCACATGTCTTCTTTTGTCGCTTTATAGTACATCAGAATGGATCTGTGGTTGACATTCATTTAGATCCTTTTTATTTTATACCAGTTAGGTGCCCATTCAGATTGTATTCTCATATCATGGAAGTCTGCTAAGAAACTCTGAATAATTTGAAAACTGACACTTGGGATTTATTTGATATTTTCTCAAAGTATCCTTTTTAGGAAAAGAAATGGATAAATTGGTGAGTAGGTTTTATTAGTATTTTCTAATTTTATGCCCGAAAGCATGACTTCAGAAGTTGAGCATTCGGTCCAACTGAATGACAAAGGTGTTTGAGTTAAAAGCATTGTTCTTTAATAGTAGATCGTATCCAAGACAATTAAAACATGTTCTATGGGAGTGAGGGCATAAAACTCCGTGAAGCAAATAAATTTGGATTAGGGATGTACTCAAGAATTATATTGTCAGCATTTTTCTTTTTTCTTCTTTTTTTTAGGATACAAGCTAAATATTAGTCTTTTAATGTTTGGGTAAACATTACGTTGAAATGAAAATCTCATGTTCATTTAGGGGATCTTATAGATGATGAAATGTACAGATGATGCCTGAATGAGTTGCATAGCAAACGGAGAAGGCTAGACAAGAAATAGTAGTTTATATCAGTCAGGACAGACATATTCCAGGTCAGATGATTGTTGGGGCAAACACCTACAAAAAGACACGGGGCCCTGGACTATGTACTCATTCTGCTGATATTGAACTATAGCTGAAGCATATTGCAACTTTTAACTATTCCCTCCATTTATGATTAAGCTAATCATTAAGTTTAGGATTTAGGACTTGAGTTGGATGATACTGCAAATGTTCATTTTCTCCAGTAAGATGGTTAAATGTGTAAAATGCTCAAATAATTTATACTTGTCAATATTTGTCTGAAGTTGAGCAGCCTTATATCTATATATTCACTTACCTGTTATTGTAGACAGGATGCCTGTAATTTTGGCTGACAAGGCATCTACTGATACGTGGTTGAATATTTCTTCAACTCCAAAATTTGATTCAGTGCTTAAACCATATGAGAAAGATGATTTGGTAAATAACATTCATGATTGCTACTCAAATATAAAGAATGTTTTAAGGGTTTTTTTCTATTCTATAGAAGCTAATTACACCAGGCCTCCAGGTGTGGTACCCAGTGACCCCTGCAATGGGCAAGCCATCTTTTGATGGACCGGAGTGCATCAAGGAGGTAAGATAAGCTGACTTTTCCTTGTCTATAGTGTAGTGTTAACAATTTGGAATGATAGCTCGAGATTGAGGATGCAAACTTAGGGGTGGAAAGCATTGTGATCCCTTAAATAAGTTGTGGATAGTAAATAAGTTGAACCTTTCAACTGTCACCACGCTTT
Source organism: Carica papaya (assembly GCF_000150535.2). Next base: position 516,628 of record NW_019014684.1, read on the forward strand.
AATGACATGGATAGTTAGATGCTTTCTTATTTTAGCTCGCTTTGTAGACTGTTCTGTTGCTCTCAGGTTCTTGCAATCAGAAAGGAAATATTCGTTACAGGGCTGTATTATGCAGTAACTTAGCTATCATGTTTAGCAATTTTGACGAATTGTCTTTTCCACTAAATCACCAATGCTAGTATGAGTAGAAAAGGACTTGAACTGCTGTCAACCGTCTTTCATATTCTTCTCCAAAATTTTGTGGAGCCTTCAAACCTCAAACATGATACTATTTTGATAATCATTGACCATTAGATGCTGTAATGGGAAATCCTAACCTTTTTTTTGAGATAAAGGGTTAAAATTTCCCAGTACAGCAACCCTTGAATTTATAAAATCAGTTGAGAAGTTGAGATTTGATTTTGAGAAGTTTCGGGTGGAAAGAAGTGATGAAATCAATATCATGCCCTAAAGCAATTATGATTGAACCTATTCTTGAACTTCTTTCTCGTGGTAGGTTTTCTGACAGTTGTGATGTTATGCAGATACCATTAAAGAAAGAGGAGAAGAATCAAATTTTGAAGTTTTTCTCAACCAAGGAAAGTAGAAAAGAAGGATCAAAGAGACACGAGGAAAATCCACTGGATGAGTCTGTCAAGACTGGTTTTCAAAAAAACTTGAAAGAGGAACCTGAAACTGAAGATTTCACGGAAAACTTGAAAGAGGAGCTTCAAACAGGAAACTTGAAAGAGGAACCTCAAACTGAAGATCCCGCAGAAAACTTGAAAGAGGAACCTAAAACTGAAGATCTCACAGAAAACTTGAAAGAGGAACCTGAAACTGAAGACAACAGAGAAATTTTATCCTTAACAAAAATGGAAAATAATGACCCAGAACCAGGGGATTCTATTTATGAGGGTGCGGTAAAGGTCGAAAAAAAACGAGACCGAGAAGAGCTTTTAGCCGATCAGAAGTCAGTTGTAGATAAAGTTGAATCACGCCCATGGCCAGTGAAGAAGAAGGGAAAACTTAAGAGCACTGATGATAAACAACCAACTCTACTTTCTTACTTTGGGAAGAAATAGTTGTTCTGCATCTGTACATACACTCTGCTCACCGTAGCTGTATCTGATGTAGGCAAGGATCTTTTTTTTTTTTTGGGTCGGGTTCCCGTTGGATTTGCCAGTGAAATTTAACGATTTTGTGGGGGAATTGAACCATGTATGAAGCTGTATTATATAATGTCACTGTGACTCGTTTGTTGGTATTAGTAGTCGGATCAAGTGTCGTACTAAAAGTATTCCACCTCAAGCCTTTTCCAACAACATTGCAAATATAATTTGTTTAACACAAACATATTAATAAGAAACAGATTCCATTCTTTTTCTGCTGGTCCAGAAAGGAAAACTGAAACAGGCAAATTTTCATGCCATTTTCTCTTTGAATTACCAAAAAAAAAAAAAAAAAAATCTTAATGAACTCAAAGAATATATCACTCAAACCATCTAACATCCCACTTCCCAAAATTTATGTCTCAGCCAGATATGAGTTACGGTATGACAACCAAAATAACTAGAAATAGCCAAAAGAAAATAGCAGCTAACTTAACAGAGTCCTTGTGTTGTTTACTTGCTACCATTGCTGCCTTATCAACTCAATACATTCCCCTGCTGTTATTGAGGATCGATCCGAGGGTGCCCAGAACCGCAAACGCCAGCAGCGGGCTAACATCCAGCGTATCAAAAACAGGAGGAATTATGTTCCTGAACAAATTCAGGTAGGGATCGCATAGGTCCCTTATTGCCGATAGCGGTTGCCGATCCCATGGGATGTTGGGGAACCAGCTCAGCAAAACCCTCACCATCAAAACGCCACTGTATATATCCAGCCATTTCGACAATCCCGCCGCCACTACCGTCAACGGTGTGTTCAGATATCCGCTAGGCCTGTCCCGCAGCGATGCGAAGAACGCCGGTCCAACCGTCTGGACTACGCTGCTTTGCAACGATAACCCAATCGTATTAGGGTTTAGAATTGAGAAAGACAGATTTTGGGCAAGCTTGGCGAACACGGCGAATGCTAGCGTTACAAGGGTCGTAATCGTCCGAGTCGAGTCGACGAGCGGCGATAGACTTGAGATTTTCTGGGATAGTGAAGGTAATGTTTTCGAAGCGGAAGCGGAAGCGGAAGCGGAAGCGGTCGCGAGGGGGATGATTCTAGGGTTTTTGCGATAGAGACTGAGGTAGGGTGTCTTGGGAAGAGACGGAATACCATTGAATTTACGGTTAATCAAGTGAATTCTAGGGTTTCGGGGTTGGGGAGGCAGAAGAACTGGGGCGCGGAAATTGAGGATTTGTGTGATCAACGCCATCTTCGTCTTCTACTCCTTGCCTTTCCTTTATTTCCCACGAAAGGCGAGAGAAACCCTTTAACCAGAAAATTTTCCCTGGAATATCCACGGAGGTGAGAAATGGAGGAGACCAAAATGGAGAAGGCGCAGGCAGCAATGAAACCCTTGCCTTAATCGGATAAGTTCATCCCTGTCCTTTTTTATTTTCCTTTTGATAAGTTCGTCCCTTATTAGTTTTTTTTTTTTTTCAAAAAAAAAAAAATAAATTAAATTGCCCTAAAACAAGAAATAAAAAGCAGATTTTTATAATTGAAAATTTTCAATAATTTATTTGAATTATTATCAGCCGTTTTCTTCAATTAAATTTTTTTAAAACTATTTTTAATATCTTACCGACTCACAATAAAACAAAAAATTTTGATGATTAAATAAATTTTGTGATAAAATAAAATAAAATGGTATAGTTATCTATTAACTAATGTCCGTTAAGCCGTGGTGGTGGGACATTACAAAAATACATAAATTTAAAATTAAATACAAAATTAATTTTGGAATTGAAGTATTATATTTTTATAATTTTTATTTTATTTATTACTCGTTTTTAATTTTTATTCTGTAAAATAAAAATTTAACATGAAAATTACTCATGTTTTAACTCTAAAAAAATTATAAATTACACGTAAATTTAGAATTCTTTGTATAAAGCTGAGAAGCTAAATACAAAAGTTTATTTGCTTAGCTCATCATAATAGTGACATTAAAATCAACTTTTCACCTGGATGTTTGGAACAATCATCATTAATTTTAATTTTCTCAACACTTAATTTTTCCATTTAATTTTAAAAATTTAATCTGAAAGTAGAGTGATTTGTCGAAGTATAGAAATTATTTTAAAATAAAATAAAAATTAATTAGGATATTAATTAATTAATCAATTATTAGGAAAATATCTAAAATATTTGCTCTGATGCAAAGACGGAGATTCCACCGCCATCACTAATCCATTAATATTTAACAGGTATTAAATCATTATAAAACAATTCAATTAAGAGGGACTTAAATTAATCACCCAATTAAACAAAGTAAAATGAAGAATTTTATTTTATTTTTTTTAAAAAAAGGGTAAACACAAGGGAGATATACATACATATATATATATATATATATCAACACAAAGGGAATAGTTGAGGGCGTAATAAGGGTAGTAATAAAGAAGAGTAATAAGCATCTATGAAGCCTGCACTTGGAGTAAGCTCCGTTATCATCTTCTTTATGATTCTGAATGGAGTAACCACCACCGCACCCCATTGGACCACCGTGCGGGATCCCATGCAGAACCCCCGCCGCTTGTTCCCGAGCCGAATGATGCAGCCTCTCCGTCTCCTCGGCCGTCGCCGCCCACGGCACCATCCCGCCAACAACGTTGAATTTTGAAACATTGATATGGGTATGCCACTTCTCTTCATCGTTTGCTAAGACTGAATCTCTCTTTTCTTTTCTAGAGTTTTTGGCTAGTCTTTGATCATGAGCTTCGTTGATATATATATACGGGCGTTTGTGTATGTATACGAATTGCGTGTATATATATATATATATATAAAAAGATAAAAGAAGGAGCTAATTAATGAATGATGATTGTCATAATGGCAGCAATTATAACCATCATGATGTTAATTAAGGGCTGATATGGTAGAATGCCTTTAGGAGAAAAAGAAGCATGTTTTCTTTTTATCTTCTTTTTTAGTGAAGGTGCTTGTGGTAGTCATGATTCAAAGATGAGTCTCCTTTGTATATTTTATTATTACCTTAAAAAGAGTTTATTAGCAAGTTGGTAAGATGTTATAATCCATATACCATTCAATTTTGTTCTTGTGATATGATTGCTTAGTATTAAAAAATTTTTAAATTATTTATTTTAATATTGTTGTTTATTATTATTATAGTTAGAGTTGTTAGTCTCTTTTTTTTTTTTTTTTTTTTTTTAAATTATAAATATATTTATTATGATACTAATCACTAATGGTTATAACATTCAATTTCGACATAAAATAATAAGAATGATAATTTTGTTTTAGAATTTTGATATTACATTTTAGCTTGAAGAGTATTTTTCCTTGGTCCAACAAAAGGAATACCAAAAAAAAAAATTAAATTTATGTGAATCATTTACCATTTCATCATATATAATGTCTAATTCTAGTTATGAATATAATCTAACATTTTAATTGACTATAATATTAACGTTGTTTAACATTCAAACCAAAATAATTTATATTAAAAAGATTACTATCTAATTCTTGTATTTAAATTCTACATAAAATTCAATAAGTTGTGACTATTTACTAACTCTAAAGTCTCTTCCCTCTAATTACCTTATTTACTTTATTCATAATTCATGATTTAGTAATTTGACAATTTGATTGTCACAACATTTATAGTAAAAGTAACCCAACTTCTTATGATTTTATTGGATTGTTTTACTAATTAGGAGTTTTGGAGGTCACACCCAAGAATCTTTATCATTTTAGTTTTTCTTGCGATTTTATTTGATGTAACTCTTTTCAAGTTTCTTGGCTTTAATTCTTTCATATTTGGTTCTGAAATGGAACAAACAAAATTGTGGAATTAATTTATAAGTTTACATTTAATTTAGGGTAAGAAAAATATAAATTATATTTAAAATGAAAAATATTAAATTTAGAAGAAAATTAAAGAAATTGAATTCATTAATTTTCTTTTTATTTTTTAATTTTCTAATAAAATTCTCATCTCTACTCATTTTGAACCCATGGGCTTGGTATATGGAGCTTTTAGACTTTCACTACCAATTTATGCTATTTAATAGAGGTGGGTTATTTTGAACCCATGGGTCACTTGTTTGGGCCAACAATGTTCACTGTATTCAAAAATACATAAATCTTTGTGCAAAATTTTCTAACAAATTTGAAAGGTTTTTTCCTTTAAGGTTATGATATATTTGATTTATCTTTTGTGCGGTACTTTCTGACATTTGGGTACCGTATGAAACTTCTTTTTGGTGCTTGTTATTTTCTTAGGGTTCGTGAGTTAGCAAAAGTTTCGTAGTCTTTTTTCTCCCAAATTAGAGATTCTTTGTTTTTCTAGACATTCTGTTTTGTCATAGAAAAATCTGAGAGTTTAGTAAATGGTATATAAACCCAAGAGCACGAAACAAAATGTGCTCGCTCTTCTTGAAATTATATAAAAATAATATATATATATATATATACGTGTAAAATATAAAACATAGAGATTTCTACTCCACGTTTCACATCTGTCAGAGGGATTTCTTTCATCATTCAGCTGCTGAAACAGTAGGAAAATCTGAAAGAACAAGTGCCAAAAACCGCCAACCAAATCTATACTAGTCGCTGAGCATTCCAACCCTTACCCCCCCCTCCTCTATTACCTCTGTGCTATATTACATCAAAACCCTACATCATAAAAACCAAGCACCCCAACCTGAGTTACCACTAAACAATAACCAGAGTTTCAATACGCATAAGAAAATAGAAAAAGAAAAAAAAACTGATGATGGGTGCTTGTAATTAGATGAAGTTTTTAACAGACTAATTTGAAAATCAAATGTTCAAGCCCTTTCATTATTGATGGTGTTGTGTTTCTTGCAGCGGCTGACAGGGTACTTAATGGCATTGAGTTCAACTTTGCGCAGAGCCGCTTTGCCCAAATCAATGCCACAGATATCAGACAGTCTGACAAGGTAGAGTAAAACATCAGAAAGCTCTTCACCCAAGTGAACTTTCTCTTCCTCTTTCCAGTCTGGTAGTCCTTTTGGAACCTCCCCTTTCCATTGGAATATCTCAGATAGTTCCCCAACTTCACCCACCTGTCAAATTTATTATTACAGTGAGCAAAGACCCTTGATCAATGGAGTTGAAGTACATATTTTGCAATGCATAATTGGTGGGCCTGCTGGATTTTGAGCTTCACTATCCGTCTCTCTGGACATTTGCTATGGCATTAAATGGGAAAACGAAAGGAAAGAAAGAAGAGAGGTTGCTCGATGATTTTCTCTGATGCCAAACAAAGGATGCGTCTATTTTGCTGAGACTGTTAGTCAAGTTTTGACTATAGGTGATACAGACATGGCTAATAAAGTTATAAACCTAACGTAGTACTTAAGAAAGCAACGGGAGAAAAAGAAGAAAAAAAAAAAAAACGAGTACATAAAAAAGACACACTTCCAGATTCTTTTAGCAAGTTATTGCATTTAGAAATACCAAAAATTAAAGACCCAGATGAATTCCTGCAAAACCCAACCGGTTGCTTAACTCTATGAACTTGTTTGTCTGGTCAAATATTCTCAGATAAAACCCATGAAGAAAAAAGAATATAGCTCTTCAATGAAACAAGCAGCTAGCAAGGATAATAAGCTTGCTTCCATATATGATCTTCCCTGTTTTCGGCTTTCAGGGTCATAGCCAGCAGCTAGGAAAAGGTTTATCAAGAAGAAAAACCATGTGAGAAGAGCTAATAACATGATGTAAAACAAAAATATATGTGAAGAAAAAAGAGTGAGCTTGACAAAGTTGATTAAAAGTCAAACTTTAAGGAGGCAAGAAAAGTTTGAAACTTTTAGAATATACTGTATAAAGGATTGATTAACACCTTTCTCCAATCCTAAATTTTCTGGAAAAAACAGTTCAATCAGACGGGTATCAAATTCCAAGTACTAACTTCCCAATCCATAAGATTTTCTGAACTTGTGCTTTGATTCAAGCTTCCAATCTGGAGAGATTAGACATGAAGCTATAAATTAAACCTTTTGAAATAATCGGATGAGTCGATAAATTAACATAAACATACCAGAGCCAGGAGTAGATTTCTCGGGCTATGAAATTGTTCCCAGTCCCTTTCCTTAGCAAAATCCGCCATTTTGTTCTTGAGAAAGTCAAGAGACACACTCTCTGTCTCCCCGTCTTGTACCCCTGTCATCTCTGTCTCCACACAAGAAAAGTACGATAAGAGAGACGGGAGAGAACCAGATATATAAACAAAAGAGAGAGAAGAGAGACGATAGTCGACCAGAGAAAAGCACAGAAAAGCGAAATGGCTGGCTGCTTGCTATTTTCTTGGAGAGCACCTCTTGATGATATATACAAGCCCAGCCAATGAGAGAAAACGATGACCAGAAAGACAAGCAGTGGATTTTTTATGCATATGGAAATAGTAAATTTCTCGTTACAACTGTGTTTCTTTAGAGAGTGGGAGTGGAGTCGTTGAGTAGGCCACGGGCTATTGCCAGTGCACAAAGAAAGCACGAAGCGTCGTCGTTTTTGGGTAGCCAACGTTATGGACTGACACGTGTCGGTAGCAAACGGATTCTTCCCCCGATCCTCGGGTACCTTCGTGTCTCCCTGCGCGCCACGTGTGCTTCCCTCACGCCCTCGTTAGCTGTTCTCTCTCTGGCTGCTGGCTCTGATCCTCTGGCTTTGTAATAGCCTTGCGCTCCCGTGGGTAGCCGCCACGTCATCACCACGTCATTCTCTTTATCGTCCTTTTGGGTTTCTGTTTATAAGAAGAACGACATCACCTTTTTCTTTTTAGAAATAACATCTTTCGCTTTAAGGGGAAAATATTTATATTAATTTCCACGCATTTATTTTTCGTAATTAATGAAATAATATTACATCATATTTATAATTGTTGAAAATTTTATAATTGATTAATATTGTTCATATATAAGGTATGCATTAATTGTTATAAATGAAAAAATATTTCCGTCGTACACTAAATAATAATATCAAGTAAATTTTAATTATTGTTTATTAATATATTATATGCAATGCATACATTGATGGTTATAAAATTAAATACATGTGATCTTGTATAAATAAATAGAAATGTCATCTAAGTTAAAAAGAGTATTAATTAAAATAACCTAATGCGTGAACAATAATAGTTAGTTAGTTATATATATATATATATATATGAAATCTATTTATTTCTTTAATTTTAAAATCATATACTTGAATATTATCAACAATCATAATTGTAAATACAATTTTTATGTTCTAATTCTGAAATCATATATTTGAAATCATAAATGTAAATAATCATATATACTTTTTTTATAATTGATTAATGTCACGAAATTCTCTTATTCCCAGCCTAATTCTTATCTCCTAAATTAAAAATTATATGTGAATTTTTATCAGAATTTTAGAGATTATTATAACTAAGATTTAGATGTTATAAAATTAAAAAAAATATATATTGTTAAATTTTATTTTGAAATTTTAAAATGTTTTACAAGACAAAACATATAAATTTTTTTTACCTACATTCTACGAAATATTAAAGTATAAAATACTATATATGTATAATTTATGTTTAAAAATTACTAACATAAATATATTAGTTTAAACAAATATACAATCATTAACTTAATTCATAAAAATAATTTGTTTTCTATTTAGTTAATATTTAAGTAAAATTTATAGACGCAAAAAATATAATTAATTGAATTTGATCGATTGTACGTATATTAATTTAATATTTTTATTTTTACTATTTATAAACTGTGCATGGTACAGAAATAAAACTAGTTTAATATAATTTAATATGGGTGGCAGTGGTGATGATGAAATTATAACTTAATATAATGTTAAGTGACATAATTACACCGGTGAATAGGTTGGTAAAGTAAATTAATTAATTAATTAATTAAGATGGGTATAAATTGGATATCAATTGTAATTGTATTTTGAAAAAAAAAAAAAAAAGAAGGTGGTTGAGTTTGCGAATGGCAATTATGCTGTTAATATAGTTGATCATGATGCCACCTAACTAGGTCATTCATGCCGTGTGACATTTTTATTTATATTAATAATAATATGCTTAAATTGTTATTCAAAACCAAAAAAAAAAAAAATGCTTGGTTTACTTATAATAATAATAATAATAATAATAATAACATATTTGGTTTTTTTTTTTTAAATAAAAAATAAAATCTGTTAAAACTCAATAGATATAGATTAAAATAAAACGCAGCGTTTTCATAATTAATTAATTTCATCCGTATCCCACATCCATATTTCTCTCTTGGATAATAAACTTTATGATACCATCGTAGCAGGTAAGTCTTAAACCCTAAAAGACACTCAAAACTTCAATCAACATGGATCCAGAAATGGCCAAGTTACACGTAAATCCTTGCAATCCAATTATTATTTCATCATTTTAAAAGAATCTGAAACCTTACGAATTGGAAAATAATATAAATGACGTAAATGAGAAAAGGATAACAGGGGGTCCTGTTAAGTTGAAATCCATGCATGTTGTCGTTATCATGAATGTCATCTCGATCTGATCGATGCATATATGTATACATATATACACATATATGAACACATCTGTATGTAACTTTTTCTAAATTTCTCCTGCTTACACGATAACATTCGTTCTTTTGTGTTTGTCGATTTGCAAGGCCAATCCCCTAGTACCGTCAGGTCGTCCTTGTAAATTCATCTGCAACATTATGGTGTTATATTAGTCGCGTGTGTGTGTATATATATATTGACTTTATTAATTACATAATACAAGCAAGGTTTGTCACGTCGCTTTGTGATTTATAATTTAGTGTTCCACTACAATTGCATTGCTTTCTCTTATCAGTATCAACCTATCTGGATCCAATTGTTTAGAGAAAATGGATTCTTCAGCTTTTTTTTTTTCAAAAAATTATTCAGAGAAACAATCAGTTTTTTCTTTTTTTTTCTTCTCGTACATTAGAAAATATTATCGAACTAATTAAATATCCGTATAATTGTATTATATTTATTTAATCAGAAACAAAATTAGTATAATTAAGATATGGCATTTCAAATTATAATATAAAGTTTAAATCTTTACTCAATTATAAACCTCTTAATTAATTAAGGAAAGATGAGGATAAAATTAAATTAAAATTGATTTATTAATCATTTCTTACATATTGACATCTGCCTAACGCGCACTAAGAGTGAGGGAGAGGGACGACCGCAGAATAATCTTAGGCTCATATCCAACTTTCTTTTTTCCCTTCACCATTATTTCAATTGTATACATAAATAAAAATTCACTATACATACAACACATGCATGCATATGGTTCATCCATGTCAGCCTACATCATTATGCCGATCACATAAACGAATTCGTTCCAACTTAGTGTAATTTAACTTAATACGATAATTTAATAAATTGGGTTTTTTTTTCTCTCATCTCAAGGCTATTATTTGAAATAATTTTTTGTAATTTTCATAATTTTCACGTGTTTGTATTCAAAAATTTAGAAACGTGCAGATATTTCTCTAAAAAAATTAATAACTTTATACAAATTGAATTAGAAAAAAAAAAAAAAACTTCAAATTCAAAAAAACACCATCATCACCTATGTAGATAATAGACCACATCATGCCCATTATCTCTTTCTTTCACACATTTAAAATGTGAGTTTTTATTTTTATTTTGGGATACAAGAGAGAAGCACAATAAGACCTAAAAGGGAATGCCTAAATTTTACATATTTTAGGTCATGAGACATTAATGATATCCTTCCTAACAAGATTCATAAGCTCCACAGGAAGCTGTTGTATGGAATAGAGGCCAGGAGGCCAAGTGAATGCGAGATTAACTAGGTAGTCCGCACACCGATTACCTTCGCGATAAACATGTTGTATTTGGACAATCCAATCCTATATGAGTCGAGCCTGGATAGCTAAAATAAGATTAGAGTTCGTATTAACCGGAATCGCTTCCCTATTCAACACTTTATTAAAAACCTGTATAGTAAGAGCATTATCCATGTCAAGAATAACCTGACGTGAACCCAAATTCCAAGCTAAGCCAAGACCATACAGGGCCCCTTAACGTTCCACCTAGAGAATAGAGCAAATCCTGAAGTACCCCCCAAGCCACTGACCGTTGTAATTCCTATCCAACGCACCTGCACAAGTAGTGTCGCTACTAACACAGAGCGTCCCGTCTGTGTTGATCTTCATTTAATTATGGGGCAGCTGAGTCTAGTTGATGAGTTCTTCCTGTTTCTAAACACTGTGGCTAGAGATGGCAAACGAGATACAAGAGGTCTGAAAAGTGTACTCGGTCAAATTAGACACATCATGATTCAACTCCTCCACACTAAGAGGGTTTCCACCAAAGACAAAGGCATTTCATTGTTTCCAAAGCAAACAACATGCAATACTAAATACAACCCTCCAGTCTTGGAAGGACGAACATCAATCATACTTGTTCTGTAGGTTTGCACAAACCCAGTTATCGAAAGGAGTGCTAAAGAAGCTTTGAACAGCCATATGAGGTACAATCTTATGTCAAAGGTTCCTTGCCTAGTGACACTCCATCAGAACATGGTTCAGATCTTTGATTTCAAGACCATAGACAGTACAACTCAGATCATCTGTCATATGTCTGCGAACCTGTTTTGCACTGATAAACAATTCGTTCTGCAAGATGAGCCAAAAGAAATGACAAACTCGTTGGGCACCAAGCCACTTCCAAGCTAAGCTCCACCTGCTATTTGTAAAAAGAGAGAAAATATAAGAAATAATATTATAAACATATTTAATAGAGAACTTACAGTCCAATGAGAGGCCTTAATAAGGGATATCCACCTCCATCACGCCCTTCAAGACACTGACTGCGGCTAGCTGTATGAGAACTCTATTAGGAAGCATCCTCTGTAGATGGTCCCAATCCCACTGCCCATTCAGAGTCACAAATTCCTTAACCCTTCGCGATCCTGTTATGTCATCAATATGTTAGAAACCAAGTAGCTTAAGGGTCCACACCCCCCAGCTAGTTGTCCTCCCAAAATGTCACGCTTTTGCCATCACCAACGTGCCAAGTCAAACTCGCCAGAATATGCTCCCATATACCAGTCAATTTCCTCTACAAATGAGAGCATGAGGCTATAGTATTACTGGCATTATAATGGAGATCCCATTTATATTTGTGGCGAAGGATCTTAACCCACAAGAGATGTAGTTTCGTAATTATGTTAAAACCCACTTTCATGAGGAAGGCTTTATTAAGATTTCTCAAGCTCAAAACACTCTTTCCCTCATGAGTGGTAGGTTGACATGTATCGTTCCACTTAACCAGACTTAGTTTCTTATCACCACTACCCGAATCCCATATAAAATCACGCACCATTCGATCAATCTGATCACAAAGTGAACTAGGGATGACAGTTGTCTACATCACATAGGTTGGAATAACTAAAAGGACCAACTTAGCAATTGTTAGGCATCCGACCATGGATAGACTCTTGGCCCTCCAACCCAAAAGCTTTTCCCACACGTTTTCCAAGATGTACTGGTAGGTGTCCTTGATAATCCTACCACGAAGTAGAGGAACACCAAGGTACGTGCCAAGATTCTTGGTACCCTAGAAGCCAAAGGTAGAGTTGATACGGTTAACGTCACTCTCTGGGACGTTGTGGGAAAAAAATGCGGGTATTGGACATGTAGATTTTATGCCTCGAGCTCTTGCAGAAGTCCACCAGAGCGGACTTGATAAGCTATACTTGACTATCCAAAGCCTCACTAAAGAGGATCAAGTCATCCACGAAGAATAAGTGGGACAACTTAGGGCCTCTCTTGCTTAGCAAGATAAGACGCCAAGCCTCACTACCGACTAACTGATCTATATACTGAGACATACGCTTCATACAAAACACAAAGATATAAGGCGATAGCAGGTTACTTTAACGAATACATCTCGAAGGCACAAACTCCTCAGTAGGTATCTTGTTCCACAAGAGTTACTTGGTGCTAGAACCAATATAGTGCATGATAACCCGAATGAGCCACTAGGGGAATCCAGCGTCCCGGAGGGTATCATCAATGAAATTCTAACTGAGTCTATCATAGGCTTTCTCCAGATCAACTTTGATAGCCATCCAACCAACTTTACCTTTCTTGTGCCTCATCAAATGAATAATTTCCTGAGCAATATTGATATTATCTGCAATATTGTGACCCTCAACAAAACTTGCTTGAGTATCACTGATCGAATTAGGCATAAGATCCTTAAGATTATTAGCAATGACTTTTGTCATAATTTTATAGGAGACATTGAAAAGGCTGATCGGCTGGAAATCTTTGATCATCATGGGTCTCGCCACCTTGGGAATCAGAGTGATTAAGGTTCTATTAAGCCCTTCCTCCATCTCTTCCCCTCAAAAGACTTTCATCACCATGTCACAAACCAAATCTCTAACCACATGCTAGTGGTGTTGATAAAAGGTCGATTGTAAGTCATCTGCTCTAAGGGCTTTGAGGAATTTCATATCAAAGAGAGCCACACAGATATCCTCCCTAGTAACCTATTTACTCAACTTACTGAGCGTATCCGTAGTAAACATCGAAAATCTACCCCTGACGCTAAAAGCACAACAACTGGCA
>NW_019014684.1:531201-541750 GCF_000150535.2 Carica papaya
TCATGACAGAGCTCTACATATCGGGTTGTCGACCATGTTCCCCCCCACCTGTTTCGCAATCTGGACCACAGCATGCCGCTGTTGGTTGAGCAGGGTCTGGACCTGGTGGAGTGTAGTAGATGGGTTAAAGCTGAACAAGAGCCCCGTGTTTCCTCCACTAGGTTTCCCCATTTTGAGTTCTTCATAGTGGCCCACACCATTCTTGATCTGATTCGAAAATGGGTTAGAATTCTCCTTAGCCTCACTTCTTTGGCCCAACTCGGCAGACTTTCCTTTAGAGTCTAGAAGACTGTTAGGCAACTGACTCAACCTAGGTGCTATGAGTCCAACCTTTTTCTTATTCTTTCCTTTTTTATGCCTTGGAACTTCTTCTCCCTGATTACCTTCTTCATTCCCTACCACAAAGTCCGTCCCCATCCCAGCATTTATTTCCGGTCGTGACATCCCCACCAAATCTGCCCCCAATTCGTTACCTTCTAAAAACTTTTCCCCCATTTTAGCAATTAAGTCAAATCGTGTGTGAGGGCCGTTACGAACGGAGATACCGATAGTTTCCTTAATGGCTCGTACGGTTGCCGTTTTTTTTTATTTTTCCTTCTCCAGCGGACCACTTGCATCCACACCCTAAACTTCTCTTATGGTGTCATTGATGACAGCCCTGCCTTGTTCCCATCGTCAAGCTTTCCTCCCCCTTTTATCACTGCATCCTTGGCCAACTTAGGGCACTGTTCCTGGAGGTGGCCATAACAGCCACACTCAAAACAGATTGTCGGCAACCCCTCATATACTACCCACTGAAGGTGTCCCTTAGTGAGGATTTTTTAGATTAGCGGTTTAGTGAGGTCGATGGAGACAATTATGTAAGGAAACTTCCCCCTTTTTGTGGTTTCAGTGTTGTAATCGATACAAACCACCGTGTCGATTACCTTGACAATTGCCCATAATACACTTTTATGGTAGTTCTTGATTGGTTGACTAGGAAAACGGACCCATGCAATCACCGATGCCACCCGATCATCTTTGACAGAGAAGGTCGATGACCATGGTTACATTGTAAGGTAATGGCTAAAGATGACCCATGGGCCACCTATTAGGGTATATGTAAAGTCAGCAGAGTCACTAAACTTGACCAAGTAAAAATTATTCTCTAGGTCCACTAGTTGAAAAATCCCAGCAGGATGCCAAAGACTTTGAAGGCGCACCAACAAGGGCCGATATCTAATGGCTCTACCCAACATCCGTATTACCATTGAATTCTTCATAGATTGGGATAAGTAGTTGTGGACTATGTCAACGAACACCATTTTTGGAAAGTCCCCGTCAGTAGCAAGGATTACATCCTCATCCCTGATTTCAAAGTCCTCCTACTTTTTTTCCGATTGCTTGGTATTGGTCAGTTTGTGTTTGAAAGACACCCTATTTTGGTCCCAACTTCCATAGAGCCCTGCTCTGTTCACTGGCATCCCTTCTCTCATCATCAGATTTTGTCATAATATCCATATCGCTTGCCTCTTCCATGTTCTCAGCCACAATCCGTTCCGTCTCCTCCTCCTTACCCAGAGAGGAGTCAACGGTTTCCTTTCTTATCCTAACCTTCTTAGTCGGTCGATCATCGTCAAGGCACGGCGGCGCCTCGCCTTTTGCGGTAAGAGAGATATCACTAATAGAGAGGATTTTTGTATATTTTATACTGCTTAATTAAACAAAACGTAATGTACTCTTGTGACATTTCTCTGTTTAAAATGTAAGTTTAAACATATATATGTGTAACCTAATTAATCCGAATATAAGTTTAAATATAACTGATAAAATATAAATTTTTTAATATTTTTTAAATTATTTTTATTATTACTATAAATCTGTCAATTAATTAATGAAATGCATAAATTCATATTTAGAGAAATTACTTTGGAATTTTCCACAATCAATTAGTCAAGATTTTGAAGATACATGGAGTCAAAATGAGATACTGTTTGGAGGAGACACATTAACTTCATTCCATATCTGGGTTCTCTCTCTCTCTCTCTTTCTCTCTCTGTCTATATATATATATAACATGTCCATATATTTATTGTTCATGTGGACTGTAGGCTCGTGTATTTGGTCATGTGTGACTGTGTGATGCATGTGAATTTTGAATAATATCAAGAAATAGTTGTTAAATCACCATGCGGACTGTGAGCTTGGAATGCATATATATATATATAAAGTATTTGTTTGTACGTAGGTGTAATCTCACCCAATAAATCTTTTATTAAACCAAATAGAAAATCAAATAGAACCTTCTGTGTTGTATGTATGTATATATAAAAGAGAAGGAAAAGCTAGCATATAAGTCTATATAATCTATATTATCTAGATACGAAATATGTAAATTCTAGACTGATTTATATATATGAATAATATATATATCTATATATATATATTCCACAAAGATAATATTCTTACATCTCCTTTGAAATGTCTTCTAGCTTAAAAAAATTAATCATCGAATTTTGTAAAATCTATATTCTAGGGGGAAGATTTTTGTTAGTTGTTAATTAGATAGTTAGATATATTATACATTATCTATTAAAAAGAGAAGTATATATACCAAATTGCAGGTCTCTCTCTCCTCCATATATAATTGCATGGCTTCAATTCCTTATTTTCTCGAGTTCCATGAGCTCACAACACCTCATAGTGGAAACCCATTTTCTTTATGCTATATATATATATATATATAACTTTTTATTAGTATTTTATTCTATAAGAATATTTCAGTTTCTATAAATAAATTTCTTTAAAGTTTTAATCTCCATATAAGTTGAAGAATATTTTGTATATATGCTAATATTTTTTTTAGATAAGTGAATTGATACGGTTGTTCTCTCGCTGAATCTGAGCTAAAATATAGTATTATATTTAAAGTAAATAATTAATTATACCGGTGAGAGAGTATTTTAAAATTAACGTTTATTTAACTTTACAAATTTTATTTAAAATAATAAAAATTAAGTATTTGAAAAAAAAAAAAATACAACCCATATCTAATCAAATTTAACTTTTTTTTTTAAATTAAAATAAGTTTAATCTGTTAATTCCATTGATATATGACTATTGGTTGGTTTAAATTTTATTAAAAATTAACATCATGATATGAAATTTTTTATATGCTCCAAAGAGTGTATTTAAACTATTATTAAATTTGGGTTTAATTTATAAAATATTGTTTTACATATATAGTAGTTGGCTAGAGAAGTAAAAAATTCGAATAATTTTATAAAAATGTGTAGTTTTAACCCATATCCTTTTAATTTATTGGAATGAAAATCTTTTTAATAGAAAAAAGAAAAAGAAAAATTGTTGGATTGAGGTTGAAGGGAGCAAATAAATATAAAAGATTATTCTAGACCGAAAGTGAAGCTCTCTAATGAAATGGCGGACATGTCCAGAATTTTCAAAGAACCTCTGTGTTTGTGTGTTTGTAGGGATGCTTTAGTTTCTAGGCTCGGAAAATGACTCCAATTTTCTGGATGATCGAAGAAGGAAAA
Source organism: Carica papaya (assembly GCF_000150535.2). The sequence continues at coordinate 534,735 of NW_019014684.1, forward strand.
AGAAAAGTAGAAGTTGAAAGTTCTACTCGTTTTTGTTTTTTCGTTTTCTTTTTACACAAAAAGTGAGAGTAGAATTGAGTCAACCTGCGAGTGACGGCAAGTGGGTGTCGGCTCGGAAATGGTTTGCCCCAGACACGGTGGTGATTCGCGACTAGCTTCTGTCTCCTAAACCCCTGCTCCATTTTGAAATAAAAAAATAGGGAATAAAGGACAAAAGCCAGTGGTTTTCTAGTAGAAATTCGAATATGGTTTTTGGTCACGGGTCTGTCTTTTTCCTGACACCAAAGAAATTTGAATCTTGAGTTTAGATCGGGTCTAAAATACTTTGTTGGGCCTTTGATTTGGGTTCTGGTCTAAACCCCTTACCTCAAAATATGGGCCTAACCGGAAGCTGGGTAAGCAGAGACATACATATATATATATATATATTATGTATAATATATATGGACTGTATACAATTAATTATAAGCTTAACTGGAGAGAGAGAGAGAGAGAGGTGGGGGGGATTTGCATGCTTTTGTTTCTGTGCTAAAACTGGGTCCAATTCCCCTCCTCATGAACATCTGGCTTTATTAATATATATTTCCAGTTTTGCCAGCTTGTGCAATATCAATTATAAGAAGGAGAGCACCCATGTGAATTGATTCTTTGTTAGCTTATATCTTCGTTTTGGGACCACTCATCATGTGCCCCCCCACGCGTCTGCTCACACCACCATGCATCCAGAACGTGCAAGAAAATTCAAATCCAAAATCACCCCCGAAAAAGATTTCTGATCTTCCACTCTTTTCTATACATACATACATACATATATAAATCAGTAAAACTGCTGTAGATATATATACAATTACTGAAACATATACATATATATATATATATATAGAGAGAGATATTTTAAGTACATTTACTGCTTGATTTCTCTTACATGAGTTAAAACTGCATTATTCTCCTTCAAAATTAAGAAATTTAGGCAGCATGATACAAAGAAATTAAAGAAAAAGGAGATGACGCCAAAATTGTTCCTAATTAAATTAAGAAAATTGCAAACATGACCCTTCAACACCATAATTTATGTTCATAATTAAGATTAATAAATTACCGGTGACAGACACATTTGTAATGGTAAGCACTGTTTATGGGGTCGTTTCCTTCAACCGGAACTTGCTCAGCGCTGCACTTGTATTTGCATCCTCTACATTCATTGTATGTGCAGGTGGGTGCCGTTGATCCAATCATTAACCTCCTTGAATTCCTCTTCATCTTCTTTCCGTCACCCTAACACACACACAGATATATCCAATCAAAACCCAAGTTCAACCATCTTGTTTTCTAAATATAGATATAACTCGTATGTGTACCTGAAAATATAATGGAGAAGAATGAGAGAAAACTCTTTCTTCATCATTAGGAAGTAGCTGTTGGGTTTGAGTTGTAGATCCTGCAATACTGGAAAAGATAATAAGCATGAGATATCCAAGGAAAGAATTATAGTTACAGAAACGAGTTGGTGGTTGGTTATGACCTTTTACTTGAAGAATTGAAGTGAAGATGATGAGCAGCAAGAGGAGTGAGTTGCAGCGTGTAATGGTGGCGGCGGCCATTGTTGTTCACCTGGTATGGAATGTGATTACGTTTGAAGGAGATATATATATGTAAATTATATTTGGTCAACGTATTTGAAGGGGAAAGTAGATAGAAGATGATAGAGAGAGAGGGGTGTGTGGTGAAATAATGAGGAGAAGAGATAGACTGGCTAAATATGTGTGCTGTGATTCAAAGAAGGACACTCGAGAGGTCCCCAAGGTCCATGCACAGACAGACTGCGTATTGCCTTGGGGGAGGAAGAGAAGAAATGAAAAGTAAAGGGATTGTTTTATTATTAATGAAATGACTGAAATACCCTTATAATTTGAAGAGTATTACATCTAGTATTGTTGAATATATTTGAATGGGTACCAGCTGGTTAAACAATGATTTATATGGGTTAAGATCCCATCAAGCCCGAACCATCCAGCGGTTTCAGGCAACATGACATGACATGACATGACATATCACCTTTTGTTTTTTTTTCTTTTTAAAATACAGTGAACTGATTTTAGTTTTTACTCTCAATTTAAAGTTGTTACTAAAAGTAAAGTTATTATATGTTTGATAAATTTTAAAAATTAAGTAACTATATATATTAAAATTCTTGTTTTTTTTTAAAAAAAAAATATAAGAAAATAATAAATGAAAGTAAAAAATTAAATTTTTAGTAAAATAGTTATAGATACTTAAATAATATAAAATATATTTTTTTAAAATTAATTTAAATAATTTAAAAACCGTTCTTATTTATTTTTTCTTAATTTTTATTTTTAATGTTAGTTTAAGTTGATAATTCTACGTTATTTTTTTAATTATTTTTTATAATATTTTTGTTCTTATACTTGGAAAATTTAATCAACATATTATTTATATTAATTTTAGAAAAGGTAAACATGTATTTAATCAGAAAATCTTACATTTTCAATTTCTTGTTTAATCTAATCTGATTTGTACAAAATTGGCCCAGTATTTGCGGTTCCTTCTTTCTTTGGGTTTCGTTGTTCATATTTTCGCTCTCAAGTCAAATAGTTCCCGCGAATACCCAACCTTCAAGATCAAGAATACCAAACCTTGCCGCTCCTCTCTCTCACAGGCAATCAGAAGCCTGCAGAGATGGCAATACAAGCAAAATATCCCTTTGCTTTTGCCTCCAATCTCATGATTCCTTCTCCGAGGAAACCATCCAACCTTCCCTCCTCATTATACCAATCTCTCTCCATATATATACTCTGCACTACTCTATTTCTTCTCAATTCAAGAACCCGCATATCCTCTTCACTCTTATTTTCTTCTTGCTACCATTTCCTCTTCTATTTCTTCTCATACCCATATGGATTCTCAACCCAGACCAGACTCTTGGGACACAGTTTCAGCAGGATTGGTTACAGCTTCCAGTTATACGAAGCGGGTGGTGTTGAAATCCCTGGTGGGACGCAGCGATGGGGGTCTGGCTTTGGTGGGTCAGCGAGTGGTGATTGGTGGATGGGTCAAGTCTTCGAAGGAGGTGAAGAAAGAGCAGCCGCCGCCGGCGGCAATTGTACCGGCCAGTCTCCCTAGAGCTGGTGGTGAGGCTGCGGGGAATAGAGACGTGACTTGCACGGAGATTATTCAATCTAGAATCACCATTTTTAGGAAAATAATCAATGCTCTGAGTGGTGCGACTAATGTTCCTGTTCGTGAGAAGACGGACTCCGCGATTCAAAAGCCTACCCTACCATCCCCTTCTACTCTCTACTTCCTGATAAATGATGGTTCATGTGTTGCCAGTCTTCAGGTACAGCTGTTTTTTTTTCCCACTAAAATATTCAATTATCACGTTGTAAATGCTTGGAAGACTGAAATTTTTTTCACCCTTTGATATTTTCCTAAGCCTGAACTTCAGACATGATCATACTGTTGGATTGCAATCGTATCATAATATTATTAGCTACAGAATGCAATGTAGTTAAACTGTTTGTTAATATGTAACCCAAACTTTGAACATGACACTTTTGTGGCTGGTATTCTGAATTTCTTAGGTTGTGGTGGATTCTTCAATATCTTGGTTGCCGGCTAGCCAGCTTCTGCCTTTTGGAACTTGTATAGTAGCAGAAGGGATACTGAGGGAACCATCATCACCTGGAAAACATGTTGTTGAGCTCAAAACAGAGAAACTTCTTCACATAGGGACAGTTGATCCGGATAAATATCCATTATCAAAGAAACAGTTGCCCCTGCACGTGTTGAGGGATCATTCTCACTTTCGGCCTCGCACAACTACGGTAATCTGTATATTGATTACCATCTTATCCGCTTTTTTTTTTCCTTTACCTTGCTGCTTTTATTATAGACACCATAATGTGCAAATTTTTTGAAGTCTTCATGTGATATGCTTTGTGAGAGTAAATTCATCATATGGTCTGTTACAGCGGACTTGTGCAGCTATGATCGATTATCATATGTTAAAGACATGTTTAGATGACTTTGTTAATGAAAAGTGTACGCATATGGATATGAGATTGTACTCATATTCATAAAACCTTTTATGTTTCCATAATGACCCAGCATATGTAGCCTAATATGTTTCATATGTTGTAGGTGGCATCAGTCACACGAGTCCACAGCGCCCTTAATTTGGGAACTCATAAGTTCTTCCAGGACCATGGGTTTCAGTACGTGCAAGTACCTATCATCACAAGCACAGATGCTGAAGGATTTAGTGAGATGTTCCAGGTTACTACTCTTTTCAAGGACGCAGGTAAGGAGGAATCTGAAGCAATTATTGATACTGATGTGGTTAAGCTTGATGTTCTTAAGGCTGCTGTAAAGGTGAAGAGTCAAAAGGTTGAAGAGCTTAAGAGAAGCGAAAGCAATAGGGAGGCGCTGGTTGCTGCAATTCGGGATTTAAACAAAACGAATGAACTAGCATCACAGCTAGAATCAAGGCAAAAGTCAAAAGCTGAAAATTTCACGAAGGCTGATAAGTCAAAAATTCCTGAAGATTTCTTCTCTCGCCAAGCTTACTTGACTGTTTCTGGTCGACTTCATCTAGAGAGTTATGCATGTGCCCTTGGAAATGTTTATACCTTTGGTCCAAGATTTCGAGCTGATAAGGTGGAGAATGTAAGACATGTGGCAGAGATGTGGAATGTTGAAAGTGAAATGGCTTTTTCAGATTTAGAGGTGAGACTGCAAATCTTCTGTTCAGATTACTACTTAGTATTCTTCATGGTTGGGACTCGCATAGAATGAATACTTTTGGCTGAAGTATCATATTTCACTAGATAATTTTTCAACTTAATAATAATGGTCTATAATATCCTTCTGTTGATTAATTCTTATTGAGATGAACCTACTGAGAAATGAGACTTTCTAATTGAAAAGTAAGGCTGGGCTACATAATTGCTTAATTTATTTAGTCAATATTAGTAAAATGATTCAATGCATTTAGAACTTTCTTGCTCGATCAACTTACAACAATAATGTCCGAGGTACACCTGAATCAACCTGGTTGTGTTGATAGTATTTGATATGAGTTGGATACTGCAGGGTGCCATGAACTGTGCATATGATTACTTCAAATTTCTTTGCAAGTATATATTGGAAAATTGTTCTGAAGATATAAAGTTTATATCAAAACGAGTTGACAAGAATGTCAGTGCTCGCCTTGAATTGATGGCATTCAATTCTATTGCGAAACTATCCTATGCAGAAGCAGTGGCTCTTTTGCAAAAGGTGAAAACAGAGCACATTTTCATTCCTTATTTTTGTCTTGAATGCTAGTCCATTTATAGTTATTCTAATAGAAGTCTTCTTTCTTCCAACCAGATCGTGGATAAGACATTTGAAACAAAACCGGAGCTGGGCATGGCTCTAACAACAGAACATCTGAGGTACAGATTGTTTAATTGTCATCAGAATATGCCAATTTGAAAGGGCAAGAACTGAGACGCCAGTCATGTTTGGCTCTTATATTTTGTTTATGACAGCTATCTGGCTGATGAGGTCTACAAAGGTCCAATGGTTATATACAATTATCCAAAAGCACAAAAGCCATTTTATGTCCGCTTGAATGATGATGGAAATACAGTTGCAGCTTTTGATGTGGTTGTGCCTACGGTAAGCCAATAATTTTCTGAGGAGGTGAAGGGCCTCTTTTGGCAAAACTGTTATATTCCTCCAAGCGTAAGTAAGAATGCTTTAAAGCTGGAAATTTTATGTTCTCAGGTTGGAATACTAATTACAGGCAGCCAAGACGAGGAGCGGTTTGATAAACTGTTTGCAAGGTAAATGATCTTATTGTGTCTTTACTATATCAGAGGTGATTTTTTATCAATCATAGTCCAATGTTGGGAAAAGACACAAAAACGTTAGTTGTCACAGATGTAGACGTTGGTTAAAATGATAACTTGTTGTATATGCTGAATTAAGTTAAACACTTTTTTTCACTTATGTTTCAGGCTTGGATCATATGATTTTTCTTTGTTTTCCTCAAGGAACATTAACTTAAAATATTGTGCTCTGCTTTTGATACAATGATTTCAGGATCAAGGAACTAAGCTTGCCAAAAGAGCAGTATGAATGGTATTTAGATCTACGCAGACATGGAACAGTCAAGCATGCTGGATTCAGTTTAAGATTTGATCTCATGGTTCTTTACGTAGTCGGTCTTCCTGACGTAAGGGATTCAATTCCTTTCCCCAGACGGTGGGGAAAGCAATTGGTCGATTAAGTTTCCAGTGAAAACCATACTTCAGGAAGGTATGCCATATATGAAGCCTATCAATGTATTGGAGAGAAAACAGGAGAAGTGTTATAAACATGTACGATACACAAGAACACGAAGAACATACGATAGCTAGATATCACACTTGGTTATTCTGAATGCACAGTTAATGCTCATATTCACTTGTAAATGTAAATGGGAATAATTACTTAAATAAAGGACAAATTTTATTGAACTTGCATGCTTGCTTTATATTTTAATCTGAAGAAACTGATTTTAGCATAACAGAGAGGGGCTTGAAAATTGTGGGCAGAAGATATATGGCTGGCTAATGACCAGGCAGCTTGGTTCTCTTCTACACTAAGCTAGGCCATAGACTCTGTCCCTGCCACTGCCACTGCCACTGCCACTGCCACTACCGACTCTGCTTCTTGTAAAATACTATGGATGGCAAATGCCTAAAAACATTAATAAGAGAAGGATATTGTAAAGTAAGCTCATGGTTCATTCAGGCTTCCAATGCTTTTGGGCGGCCTTTTATTTTAGGGGACAAGTGGAGTGAAGTAGACGTTTTTGGCTACTGGCATCATACTTCACTGGCGCCATAGTGAGCGGAAAAAGGATCAAATGTATAGCTTCTTTTTGGAAGTCTCTTTCACTCGTTTGTCTGGTGGGGTCAAAAATAATTCCTTTCTCAAAACTAAAGCACATATATACTTTTCTT
>NW_019014684.1:542536-564109 GCF_000150535.2 Carica papaya
AAAATGAGAAAAATAGGTGTATGATGAAATGAAATTATTTGGAAAATAGTGAATTTTGGGTTCTTAGAGTATTTTAAAGAAAATCGAAACTGGATCAAAATGCAATTTAGAAATTGTGCCACGTAGGACGCCCAGTCCGACGAACCGGAGGTGTGGAATCGCGTCAGTTTGTCATGTATTCATCGATGATATCCTGATCTATTCAAAAAATAGAGAGGAACACGCTCATCATCTGACTCAGGTTTTGTAGGTTCTCAAAGAAAAGAAGTTGTATGCAAAGTTGAGTAAGTGTGGGTTCTGACTCGAGTAGACTACATTTCTATGGTACATCATATCAAATGATGGAGTATTAGTGAATCCTAAAAAAAGTTGAGCCAGTGCTCGGTGAGGAAAAATTAACCTCGATCAAGGAGATTCGTAACTTTTTTGGGAATGACAGGTTATTACAGCAGGTCTGTGAAATGATTTTCTAGCCTAGTTGCTCCTCTGACTCGGCTCACAAAGAAGAACGTCAAGTTTGAGTGGAACAAAGACTGTGAAAGAAGTTTTTCAGAACTAAAGAAACGGTTGACTACTGCACCTGTGTTGGCCTTACCGAGCGGGTCGGGTGCATATACAGTTTATAATGATGCCTCATACTTGGGGTTGAGTTGTGTTCTGATGTAGTATGAGAATGTCATAGCCTATGGATCTAAGCAGTTGAAGAGTCATGAGAAAAATTACTCTATCCATGATTTAGAACTTACCGTAATTATCCACGACTTGAAGACTTTGCGTCATTACTTGTATGAGGAGACCTTTCATATCTATAGCAACCATAAGAACTTGAAACACATATTCACTCAAAAGGATCTCAACATGCATTAGAGGAGATGGATAAAACTCCTCAAGGACTATGATTGCAATATCTTATAACACCCGGGTAAGGGCAATATGGTAGTCGATGCACTCAGCAGAAAAAGTGCAGGTAGATTAGCTCACTTGATGGTTTCAGAATGTAAGGCAATAAAGGCCGCACAACAGGTCCGACTTCAGGACCTGAAGAGAGTCACATGTTTGGCCCACCTGACTGTTCAACCTGAGTTGATCCAGAGAATAAAGGAAGCTCAGTCCGCCGATTCTACCCTAGTAGCCCTAAAAAAAGATGCAGAATAGGGAGTTAATTTAGAATTTCGAGTCTCTGTCGATGGATTGGTTAGATTTCAGGATAAGATATGTGTTCCAGGTAACAATGAATTGAAAAAGGACATCATGACAGAGCCCATAACTCAAAATTTATCATGCATCTTGGAAGCACTAAGATGTATCAAAGTATGCGATCCAAATTTTGGTAGAACGAGATTAAAAGAGATGTTGCCGACTTTATTTCTAAGTGTTTGGTATGTCAGCAAGTCAAGGCAGAGCATCAACGCCCAGACGGGCTACTTCAGCCATTACCAATTCCAGAGTGAAAGTGGAAACATATCACAATGGATTTCGTTACAGGATTGCCTAGGGCACGCTCGGGACATGATATCATTTAGGTAATTGTTGACCGGCTCACCAAGTCTTTCTCCTTCTTAGGTATCAGGATGACCGACCCCTTGGACAAACTAGTAAGAATGTATATCTAGGAGATAGTCATGTTACATGGAGTGCTAGTGACAGTAGTGTCCGATAGGGACCCCAAGTTTACTTTTCGGTTCTGGTCTAGTTTTCAACAAGCCATGAGAACGAAATTATCCCTTAGTACTTTATTCCACTCTTAGACCGATGGACAATCAGAAAGGACGATCCGTACACAGCAGGATATACTCCGAGCTTATGTTCTTGACTTCGGGGGCCATTAAGATGATCATTTACCCCTAATAGAGTTTACCTACGATAACAGCTACCAAACAAGTATTAGCATGGCTACGTATGAGGTGTTGTATGGCCGTCCATGTAGATTGCCGATCTGTTGGGAAGAAAATGGTGACAGAAAATTGTTCGGCTAAGATCTTGTATATGAGACTACAACTAAAATAGTTAAGATCAGGAATAGTATTCAGATGGCTCAGAGCAGGCATTAGAGTTATGCGGATACTTAGAGGGGGGATTTAGAATTTGAGAAAGGTGATCAGGTGTTCCTTAAGGTCATTCCTTTCAAAGGAATCAGTAGGTTTAGCAAGAGCGGGAAACTAAACCCCCGGTTTATTGGGCCATTTGAAATCTTAGACATAATTGGCACCGCCACCTACAGACTGGCACTGCCTTCAGAACTATTCAGGATCCATAATATGTTCCATGTATCCATGCTATGCAAGTACAAATCAGACCCTCTCACGTCTTGGCCCACGAGTTCCTTTTACTTCAGGAGGATTTGTCCTACGAGTAGATACCGATGGGTATTATGGACCAAAAGAGCAAAGTACTCCGCAAGTGGAAAATTTCCTTCGTTAAGGTCCTATGGCAGAATCACACACAGGGAGAGACCACATAGGAGCTAGAAGCAGACTTCAGAACTCAATATCTCCAACTGTTTGATTGAATGGAAGGGAGACAAATTTGAGGAACCAAATTTCTTTTAAGGGGGGGAAAGTTGTAATACCCTTAATTAATTTTAATATATTTAAAATTAATGTATAAATATAATTTTTAAATTTTGAATTTTTATTTAATGTTAAAATGAAGAAAATTAGGTGGAGGATGAAATTGAAAATAATTTTGAAAAAAATGAGTGAAATTTTGGATTTTGGGGATATTTTTTTTTTAAAAAATAAAAAATTAGGAGTCAAAATATAATTTAAGAAAATTGTACCACGTAGGACGCCCAATTAGCAGCCCCAACGAACTAGAGCGCACCGTGTGACAAGGCACGTTGACGCGGTGCCACGCGAGAGGCCATGTTGGCGATCCGCGTGCTCGATATCAGATGGTCCGGATTTGTTCCTGCACACACGGACGATTCAGATTCGTTTTTCCTTTAAATGCGATCGGACAACCCAGATCAAATCGCGATGAACGGTTCAGATCCACTTCCTATTTAAACATGATCAGACGATACAGATCAAATTGTAATGAACAGTCTAGATTCACTTCCTATTTAAATGCGATCGAACAGTACAGATCAAATGTGATGGACAACCTAGATTAAAAGAAGCAGGATATAAATACCCTTCTTCACACCAAATCCTAACCCTAGCTGCCAGACCCCCCCGCCGAAGAAGAAGAGTTAGTCGCCGGGAAGAGAGTCGACCGCTGCTTGCTGCCGTGCCGGAGCCACTTCCGGCCGCCAAAAAAGGTAAAAAAATTTCAATTCGCTCGAAATTAAATTTTGAACACCCCCATAGCTAAATTGGAGCAAAAATATTGGCAGATGAGCCAGAAATCGCGGGTAAAATCCGGCAGCAGTGCCGCAGAAAAAAGCAAAAATCACCTATGATGAGGCCTTTTCCAATTCCTTGTTATGGAATTGAAGTTTAATTATAAATAATGTAGTTTTTTGTACAAATTAGAAAATATCCATAATTAATTACAGGTTACTGATGGAGGCAGAACTGGTTATTTATTACTGTTTGTCATGTTTAACTAATTAATTGATTTTACAGTTTGAGTACATGATAATATACTGGGATTGGTATGATAACACAATTTTGTTTTCTTTGTGCATGTATTGCATGTTTTATTAGATTTACATATGAAATTGGAAAACTAGAAATTAAAGATAAATGAGAGATTGTTTGATTAAGTGAAAGGATGAATGGTAGCCTTACTGGATATTCTGGGAGATGGTGGACTGACTGGGTACATAGGGAACCCTACCGTGAATGTTGTCTCATACCATACGGGATATCGAGGATTGGTAATTTGATACTCATACCAAACGAGGTAGAGGGACGACCTGTTTTATCCTCATACTGGATGAGATATTGAGGATGGTATTTCTTGGCACTCATACCGGGCGGGGTATGGGGACAGGCCGTTAGTTGAAAATGTTGAAAAATAGTTCACATATAGTAGGGACATCTCTATGGACTCACATGGATACCAGTAGACTGATAAATAAGAAAACTGTTGTTCCGACTGATTGAATATGAAATTATGATATTCTTATGTTATTGATTCTATAGGTCGATTTTGGAAATATCGCTACGATAAGCATGCGGTAAATGATTTTATTTTTTATAAATAAATTTTATTTAAATTAAGAGCTCTATTAGTTATTTTTATTATTTGTACCAACCTTCATTTCTGTATTGGTGATTAGCGTAATATTCTTACTGTGCTAGTGTAGCTCACTCTTTCAATTAATCATTTTAGATCAAGAAGACCATGATCCAGAGCCTAATCCACAAGAGGGTTGCGAGTAGGACATTCAGTTTGTTTACTTTTCATTTATTTTTTTGATTATTAGTTGTTCTTTTAGAAAGGTCATTCCCGTAGCCCTATTAGGTATCCTGAATTATTGTGTAAGGAATGTAAACTCTAACACTATTATTTTATCTCCGTATTTAATTTATAATTTATTTCCTTTCAAGTTCACGGGTCGTTACAGTTACTGTCAAAGCTAGGTTTCGATCCTGGGACTTGTGGGTTATGAGCCCACCACTTTTCCGCACTTAATTTATAATTTACTTCCTTTTAAGTTCACGGGCCCTTACACTTGGTATCAGAGCCAAGTTATCATCGATGAATACAATGACGAACTAATCCAGGAATTGTCTAAAATTCATGTTCATCAAATATATGAAGATGGCTGGTGCGTTGGTTAGTCCAAATGGCATGACCAGGAACTCATAGTGTCTGTAACTAGTTCAAAAGATTGTTTTGGGAATGTCTTTTGTCTTGATCTTTACCTGATAATAACCTGAACACATGTCTATTTATAAATAATGTATGTGTGTTTCTCTTTGTGGAGGGTATTTTTGCATCAAACTTGAATGTATTACCGGAGATATTTGATTATGTGTTATTTATGTCTACTCCTGGGAGTAGAACACTACTGGAGAATGTTATATACAGAAGCTGTGTCATAGATATAGCAGATAGGAAATTGAGTGTATACCTAATAGAGATTGACATGCGAGACTTTGATGTAATCCTAAGAATGAACTAGCTAGCGACGTATCACACCACCGTAGATTGTTTTCATAAGAAGCTTGTATTCAACCCTTTTAATGATGAGTCATTTACAAATTAATAAAATTTTTCAATATTTGTTCCCTCATGGCGAATTTTTCTATTATCAAGTGTTTTAACCCGGCTGTTTTTTCTAACAAAGCAAACTCAAGAAAGAAATTTGAATTCAAAAAATTTTAGTAGTCCGAGACTTTCCGGATGTGTTCCCAGATGAACTACCTGAACTACTAGTTGACAGAGAAGTTGAATTCACCATAGATCTTCAGTCAGACACCTAGCCTATTTCAGTTGCCCCTTACCGCATGAACTGTGTTGAGATGGAGGAGCTGATGAAATAGATCAATAAATTGCAGAATAGTGGATTCCCCTTGGGGTGCTGGAGTCACATTTATAAGAAAGGGAGATGGGATGTTGAGGTTATGTATCGACTACAGATTTTTGAACAAGGTCATGATCAAGAACAAGTACCCCCTTATCAGGATTGATGACCTTTTTGATCAATTGCATGGTGCCCAAGTCTTCTCCAAGATAGACCTGCGTTCAGGTTACCATCAGGTAAAGATCAAGCCAGAAGACATTCCCAAAACAGTCTTTCGAATCAGGTACGGACACTATGAGTTCCTGTTCATGCCATTTGGACTAATCAACGCATAGCCATCTTCATGGATTTGGTGAACAGGATTTTCAAACAATTCCTATATCAGTTCGTCATTATTCTCATCGATAATATCCTGGTCAATTTAAAAAGTAGAGAGGAACACGTTCACCATCTGACTCAGGCTTTGCAGGTTCTTAGAGAAAAGAAGTTATATATAAAGTTGAGTAAGTGTAGGTTCTGACTCGAGCAGACTACCTTTCTAGAGCATATCATATCAAAGGATGGAATGTTAGTAAACTCTGAAAAAGTTGAGGTAGTGTTCGATTGAGAAAAATTATGATATTGTTATATTATTAACTCTATAGGTCGATTTTGAAAATCTCGTTGCAATAAGCATGCGATAAATGATTTTATTGATGATAAACGAATTTTACTTAAATTAAGAGCTCAATTAGTTATTTTATGGTTTCTACCAACCATCATTTATGTGTCAGTGATTAGCGTGATATTCTTACTGAGTTAATATAGCTCACTCTTTCAATTAATCATTTCAGATCAAGAGAACCAAGATTAAAAACCCGATCCATAAAAGGGTTGCGAGTAGGGCGTTCAGTTTGTTTACCTTTCATTTATTTCTTTGATTATTAGTTGTTATTTTAGAATGATCATTCTTGTAAACCTATTGGATATCCAGAATTATTGTATAAAGAGTGTAAACCCTAACACTATTATTTCGCTTCTAAACTTAATTTATAATTTACTTCCTTTCAAGTTCACGGGCCGTTACACCATAACTCATTAGTAATGAAATTATAAACTAAATTACATGAAAAATATTATTTTTAGTTTATACAAGGGTTCATACCTCAGTGGTAGAGCATTTAATTGCAAATCTCAGGTTACTAGTTCGATCCGGGTTGGACCCTTTATTTTCGGTAGATTTTTAAATAACCCAATAAATAAATTATTATATTTGCGCTTATCTATCAATCAACACATATTTTCTTACATGATTGTCTATCTATCTTCACAGACCCCCATAAATATATTATTCTAAATTTTGTAGAAGGGTCCATAGCTCAGTGGTAGAGCATTTGACTGCAGATCAAGAGGTCACCAGTTCGATCCTGGTTGGGCCCTTTATTTTCTAATTATTTATAAATAAACTAATAAGGAAACTACCATATTTAACAAATACATATTTCCTAACACGATTGCCTATATAGCTTCAAAGACCTCCAATAATTAACCTAAAATAATAATACCTAAACTCCAACATCAAAACATGTTTTACTCCTTTCAGCATAGCCCATAACTTATTAGTAATGAAATTATAAACTAAATTACATGAAAAATATTATTTTTAGTTTTATACAAGGGTTCATACCTCAGTGGTATAACATTTAACTGCAAATCAAAAGGTTACTAGTTTGATCCTAGTAAGACCTTTTATTTTCTCTATATTTTTAAATAAACTAATAAATAAATTGTTATATTTGCATTTATCTATCAATCAACACATATTTTCTTACATGATTATCTATCTATCTTCACTGACCCCCAAAAATATTATTTTTAGTTTTATACAAGGGTTCATACCTCAGTGGTATAACATTTAATTGCAAATCAAAAGGTTACTAGTTCGATCCTAGTAAGACCCTTTATTTTCTCTATATTTTTAAATAAACTAATAAATAAATTGTTATATTTGCATTTATCTATCAATCAACACATATTTTCTTACATGATTGTCTATCTATCTTCACAGACCCCCATAAATATATTATTTTTAATTTTGTAGAAGGGTCTATAACTCAGTGGTAGAGAATTTAACTGCAGATCAAGAGGTCACCAGTTCGAATATTTGCATGTATCTATCAATCAACACATATTTCCTTACATAATTGTTTATCTATCTTCAGAGACCTCTATAAAAATATTATTTTTAATTTTGTAGAAGGGTCCATAGCTCAGTGGTAGAGCATTTGACTGCAGATCAAGAGGTCACCAGTTCGATCTTGGTTGGGTCCTTTATTTTCTCATCATTTATAAATAAACTAATAAGGAAACTACCATATTTGCATGTATCTATCTATCGAATACATATTTCCTGACACGACTGCCTATATAGCTTCAAAGACCTCCAATAATTAACCTAAAATAATAATACCTAAACTCCAACATCAAAACACGTTTTACTCCTTTCAGTATAGCCCATAACTTATTAGTAATGAAATTATAAACTAAATTACATGAAAAATATTATTTTTAGTTTTATACAAGGGTTCATACCTCAGTGGTATAGCATTTAACTGCAAATCAAAAGGTTACTAGTTCGATCCTGGTAAGACCCTTTATTTTCTCTATATTTTTAAATAAACTAATAAATAAATTGTTATATTTGCATTTATCTATCAATCAACACATATTTTCTTACATGATTGTCTATCTATCTTCACAGACCCCCATAAATATATTATTCTTAATTTTGTAGCAGAGTCCATAGCTCAGTGGTAGAGCATTTGACTGCAGATCAAGAGGTCACCAGTTCACTCCTGGTTGGGCCCTTTATTTTTTAATCATTTATAAATAAACTAAAAAGAAAACTACCATATTTGTATGTATCTATCTATCAAATACATATTTCCTGGCATGACTATCTATATAGCTTCAAAGATCTCAAATAATTAACCTAAAATAATAATACCTAAACTCCAACATCAAAACACATTTTAGTCCTTTCAGTATAGCCCATAACTTATTAGTAATGAAATTATAAACTAAATTACAGGAAAATATTATTTTTAATTTTATACAAGGGTTCATTCCTCATTGGTAGAGCATTTAACTACAAATCAAAAGGTTACTAGTTCGATCCTGGTTGGACCCTTTATTTTCTCTTCATTTATAAATATACTAATAAGGAAATTATTATATTTGCATATATCTATCAATCAACACATATTTCTTTACATGATTATCTATCTATCTTCACAGACCTCCATAAAAAATATTATTTTTAATTTTGTAGAAAGGTCCACACCTCAGTGGTAGAGCATTTGACTGCAGATCAAAAAGTAACCAGTTCGATTCTGGTTGGGCCCTTTATTTTCTCATCATTTATAAGTAAACTAATAAGAAAACTACCATATTTGCATGTATCTATCTATCGAATACATATTTTCTGGTATGACTGCCTATAAAGCTTCAATCAACACATATTTTCTTACATGATTGTCTATCTATCTTCACAGACTCCCATAAATATATTATTCTTAATTTTGTAGAAGGGTCCATAGCTCAGTGGTAGAGCATTTGACTGCAGATCAAGAGGTCACCAGTTCGATCCTGGTTGGGTCCTTTATTTTCTCTTAATTTATAAATAAATTAATAAGAAAATTATTATATTTGTAGGTATCTATCTATCAAATACATATTTCCTGACATAACTGCCTATATAGCTTCATAGACCTCCAATAATTAACCTAAAATAATAAAATACCTAAACTCCAACATCAAAACACGTTTTAGTACTTTCAGTATAACTCATAACTCATTAGTAATGAAATTATAGACTATATTACATGAAAAATATTAGTTTTAGTTAACCCTTTATTTTTTCTTCATTTATAAATAAACTAATAAGGCAATTATTATATTTGCATGTATCTATCAATCAACACATATTTCCTTACATAATTGTTTATCTATCTTCAGAGACCTCTATAAAAATATTATTTTTAATTTTGTAGAAGGGTCCATAGCTCAGTGGTAGAGCATTTGACTGCAGATCAAGAGGTCACTAGTTCGATCCTAGTTGGGCCCTTTATTTTCTCTTCATTTATAAATAAACTAATAAGGAAACTACCATATTTGCATGTATCTATCTAACAAATACATATTTCCTAATATAATTGTCTATTTCATAGACCTCCAATAATTAACCTAAAATAATAAAATACTTAAACTCCAACATCAAAACACGTTTTAGTACTTTCAGTATAGCTCATAACTCATTAGTAATGAAATTATAGACTATATTACATGAAAAATATTATTTTTAGTTTTATACAAGGGTTAATACCTCAGTAGTAGAGCATTTAACTGCAAATTAAAAGGTTGAGCCTTTTACTTTATCATCATTTATAAATAAACTAATAAGGAAACTACCATAATTGTATGTATGTATCTATTAAATACATATTTCCTGACATGATTGCCTATATAGTTTCATAGACCTCCAAAAATTAACCTAAAATAATAAATACCTAAACTCTAACATCAAAACACATTTTAGTCCTTTCAGTATAGTCCCTAACTCATTAGTAATGAAATTATAAATTATATTACATGAAAAATATTATTTTTTGTTTTATAGAAGGATTCATACCTCAGTTCGATCCTAGTTAGACCCTTTATTTTCTCTTTATTTACAAATAAACTAATAAGAAAATTTTTATATTTGCATGTATCTATCAATCAACACATATTTTCTTACATAATTGTCTATCTGTCTTCACATACCTCCATAAAAATATTATTTTTAATTTTGTAGAAGGGTCCATAGCTCAGTGGTAGAGCATTTGACTGCAGATCAAGAGGTCACCAGTTCGATCCTGGTTGGGCCCTTTATTTTCTAATCATTTATAAATAAACTAATAAGGAAACTACCATATTTGCATGTATCTATCTAACAAATACATATTTCCTAACATAATTGTCTATATAGCTTCATAGACCTCCAATAATTTAACTAAAATAATAAATATCTTAACTCCAACATCAAAACACGTTTTTCCTTTCAGTATAGCCCATAACTCATTAGTAATGAAGTTATATACTATATTACATGAAAAATATTATTTTTAGTTTTATACAAGGGTTAATACCTCAGTGGTAGAGCATTTAACTGCAAATTAAAAGGTTGAGCCTTCTACTTTCTCATCATTTATAAATAAACTAATAAGGAAACTACCATAATTGTATGTATCTATCTATCAAATACATATTTCCTGACATAATTGCCTATATAGTTTCATAGACCTCCAAAAATTAACCTAAAATAATAAATACCTAAACTCTAACATCAAAACACATTTTAGTCCTTTCAGTATAGTCTCTAACTCATTAGTAATGAAATTATAAATTATATTACATGAAAAATATTATTTTTTGTTTTATAGAAGGATTCATACCTCAGTTCGATCTTAATTAGACCCTTTATTTTCTCTTTATTTACAAATAAATTAATAAGAAAATTTTTATATTTGCAAGTATCTATCAATCAACACATATTTTCTTATATGATTGTCTATCTGTCTTCACATACCTCCATAAAAATATTATTTTTAATTTTGTAGAAGGGTCCATAGTTCAGTGGTAGAGCATTTGACTGCAGATCAAGAGGTCACCAGTTCGATCCTGGTTGGGCCCTTTATTTTCTAATCATTTATAAATAAACTAATAAGGAAACTACCATATTTGCATGTATCTATCTAACAAATACATTTTTCCTAATATAATTGTCTATATACCTTCATAGACCTCCAATAATTAACCTAAAATAATAAAATACTTAAACTCCAACATCAAAACACGTTTTAGTACTTTCAGTATAGCTCATAACTCATTAGTAATGAAATTATAGACTATATTACATGAAAAATATTATTTTTAGTTTTATACAAGGGTTAATACCTCAGTGGTAGAGCATTTAACTGCAAATTAAAAGGTTGAGCCTTTTACTTTCTCATCATTTATAAATAAACTAATAAGGAAACTACCATAATTGTATCTATCAAATACATATTTCCTGACATGATTGCCTATATAGTTTCATAGACCTCCAAAAATTAACCTAAAATAATAAATACCTAAACTCTAACATCAAAACACATTTTAGTCCTTTCAGTATAGTCCCTAACTCATTAGTAATGAAATTATAAATTATATTACATGAAAAATATTATTTTTTGTTTTATAGAAGGATTCATACCTCAGTTCGATCCTAGTTAGACCCTTTATTTTCTCTTTATTTACAAATAAACTAATAAGAAAATTTTTATATTTGCATGTATCTATCAATCAACACATATTTTCTTACATAATTGTCTATCTGTCTTCACATACCTCCATAAAAATATTATTTTTAATTTTGTAGAAGGGTCTATAGCTCAGTGGTAGAGCATTTGACTGCAGATCAAGAGGTCACCTGTTCGATCCTGGTTGGGCCCTTTATTTTCTAATCATTTATAAATAAACTAATAAGGAAACTACCATATTTGCATGTATCTATCTACTAACAAATACATATTTTCTATCCAATAATTTAACTAAAATAATAAATATCTAAACTTCAACATAAAAACACGTTTTTCCTTTCAGTATAGCCCATAACTCATTAGTAATGAAGTTATATACTATATTACATGAAAAATATTATTTTTAGTTTTATACAAGGGTTAATACCTCAGTGGTAGAGCATTTAACTGCAAATTAAAAGGTTGAGCCTTTTACTTTCTCATCATTTATAAATAAACTAATAAGGAAACTACCATAATTGTATGTATCTATCTATCAAATACATATTTCCTGACATGATTGCCTATATAGTTTCATGGACCTCCAAAAATTAACCTAAAATAATAAATACCTAAACTCTAACATCAAAACACATTTTAGTCCTTTCAGTATAGTCCCTAACTCATTAGTAATGAAATTATAAATTATATTACATGAAAAATATTATTTTTTGTTTTATAGAAGGATTCATACCTCAGTTCGATCCTAATTAGACCCTTTATTTTCTCTTTATTTACAAATAAACTAATAAGAAAATTTTTATATTTGCAAGTATCTATCAATCAACACATATTTTCTTACATGATTGTCTATCTGTCTTCACATACCTCCATAAAAATATTATTTTTAATTTTGTAGAAGGGTCCATAGCTCAGTGGTAGAGCATTTAACTGCAGATCAAGAGGTCATTAGTTCGATCCTTGTTGGGCCCTTTATTTTCTTATCATTTATAAATAAACTAATAAAGAAACTACCACATTTGCATGTATCTATCTAACAAATATATATTTTCTTACATGAATGCCTATATAGCTTCAAAGACCTCCAATAATTAACCTAAAATAATAATACCTAAACTCAAACATCAAAACACATTTTAGTCCTTTCAGTATAGCCCATAACTTATTAGTAATGAAATTATAAACTAAATTACATAAATATTTTATTTTTTTTTCTATACAAGGGTTATACCTCATTGGTAGAACATTTAACTACAAATCAAAAGGTTACTAGTTCGATCTTGGTTGGACCCTTTATTTTCTCTTCATTTATAAATAAACTAATAAGGAAATGATTATATTTGCATATATCTATCAATCAATACATATTTCTTTACATGATTATTTATCTATCTTCACAGACCTCCACAAAAAATATTATTTTAAATTTTTTAGAAAGGTCCACACCTCAGTGGTAGAGCATTTGACTGCAGATCAAAAGTTACCAGTTCGATTCTGGTTGGGCCCTTTATTTTCTCTTCATTTATAAGTAAACTAATAAGGAAACTACTATATTTGCATGTATCTATCTATCGAATACATATTTCCTGACATGACTTCCTATATAGCTTCATAGACCTCCAATAATTAACCTAAAATAATAAAATACTTAAACTCCAACATCAAAACACGTTTTAGTACTTTCAGTATAGCCCATAACTCATTAGTAATGAAATTATAGACTATATTACATGAAAAATATTAGTTTTAGTTTTATAAAAGGGTTCATACCTCAGTGGTAGAGAATTTAACTGCAAAACAAGAGCATTTGACTGCATAGACCTCCATAAAAATATTATTTTTAATTTTGTAAAAATGTCCATAGCTCAATGGTAGAGCATTTGACTGCAGATCAAGAGGTTACAAGCTTGATCCTGGTTGGGCCCTTTATTTTCTCATCATTTATAAATAAACTAATAAAGAAACTATCATATTTGCATGTACCCATAACTCATTAGTAATGAAATTATAGACTATATTACACGAAAAATATTATTTTTAGTTTTATACAAGGGTTCATACCTCAGTGGTAGAGTATTTAACTGCAAAACAATAGGTCACTAGTTCGATCCTGTTTAGACCATTTATTTTCTCTTTATTTATAAATAAACTAATAAGAAAATTATTATATTTGCATTTATCTATCAATCAACACATATTTACTTACATGATTGTCTATCTATCTTCACATACCTCTATAAAAGTATTATTTTTTATTTTATAGAATGATCCATAACTCAGTGGTAGAGCATTTTACTGCAGATCAAGAGGTCACCATTTCGATCCTGGTTGGGTCCTTTATTTTCTCATCATTTATAAATAAATTAATAAGGAAACTACCATATTTGCATATACCTATCTATTAAATGTATATTTTCTGGTATGACTGCCTTATAGCTTCATAGACATCCAATAATTAACCTAAAATAATAAATACCTAAACTCGAACATCAAAATACATTTTAGTCCATTCAATATAGCCCATAACTCATTAGTAATAAAATTATAAACTAAATTACATGAAAAATATTATTTTTAGTTTTATACAAGGGTTCATACCTCAATGGTAGAGCATTTAACTGCAAATCAAAAGGTTACTAGTTCGATTCTGGTTGGATCCTTTATTTTCTCTTCATTTATAAATAAACTAATAAAGAAATTATTATATTTGCATGTATCTATCTATCAATCAACACATATTTTCTTACATGATTATCTATCTATCTTCACATACCTCCATTAATTAACCTAAAACAATAATTTTCTAAACTCCAATTTCAAAATACGTTTTAGTCCCTTTAATATAGCTCATAACACTAGTATGAAAGCATTAGTAATGAAATTATAAATTACATTACATAAAACATATTATTTTTAATTTAATAAAGGGGTTTATAGCTCAGTTGTAGAGTATTTGACCGCAGATCAAGAGGTTACTTGTTGGATCCTCGTTGGATCCTTTATTTTCTCTTCATTTATAAATAAACTAATAAAGAAACTACCATATTTGCATGTATCTATCTATCATATTTTCTGACGTGACTGCCTATCTATCTTTATAGACCTCCAAAAACTAACCTAAAATAACAAATGCCTAAACTCTAGCCTCAAAAGAGGTTTTATTCTCTTTAATATAGCCCATAACTCTAGTCTAAAAGCATTAGTATTGAAATTAAATTACATTAAAAATATTATATTTAATTTTGTAGAAGGGTCTATAGCTCAGTAGTAGAGCATTTGACTGTAGATCAAGAAGTCACCAGTTTGATTCTGGTTGGGCCCTTTATTTTTTCATAATTTATAAATAAACTAATAAAGAAACTACCATATTTGCATGTATCTATTTATCTATGCATATTCCTGACATGATTGTTTATCTATCTTTATAGATCTCCAATAACTAACCTAAAATAATAAATGTCTAAACTTCAACCTCAAAACATATTTTAGTCCCTTCCGTATAGTCCATAATTATAGTATGAAAGCATTAGTAATGTATAAACTAAATTACATAAAAAATATTATTTTTAATTTTATAGAATGGTCCATAGCTCAGTGGTAGAGTATTTTACTGCAGATCATGAGGTCACCAATTCAAACCTGGTTGGGCCATTTATTTTCTCTTCATTCATAAATAAACTAATAAGGAATATTTGCATGTATTTATCTATCAACGCATATTTCCTAATATGACTACTTATCTATCTTTAAAGACCTCCAATAATGAACCTAAAACACTAAATGCCTAAACTTTAGTCTCAAAACACGTTTTAATCCCTTTAGTAGCCCATAACTCTAGTATGAAAGTATTAGTAATGAAATTATAAATTAAATTACATGAAAAATATTATTTTTAGTTTTATAAAAGGGTCCATAGCTATGTGGTTGAGTATTTGACTGCAGGTCAAGAGATCACCTGTTCGATCCTGGTTGGACCATTTATTTTCCTTCATTCATAAATAAACTAACAAGAAAACTACCATATTTGCATGTATCTTTAGAAAAAAAAAAAAATGTTTATATCCCCAACAAAAATATTCAACTCAACCACACTTATCTCTAAGAATTAACCTAAAACACTTAATACCTAAACTCCAGTCTCAAAATACGTTTTAGTTCCTTTAGTATATGCCATAATTCCAGTATGAAAGCATTAGTAATGAAGTTATAAATTAAATTACATTAAAAATATTTTTTTAGTTTTGTAGAAAGGTCCATATCTTAGTGTTATAATATTTGACTGTATATCAAAGATCACCAGTTCGATCCTGGTTAGGCTTTTTAGTTTTTCTTCATTCATAAATAAACTAACAAGAAAACTACCATATTTGCACATATCTTTACAGAGAAACCCCAAGTGAAATTTTCAACTCAACCACACTAAAATAAAAATCAAAACACATATTTTGCTAACATGACCACCTATTTATCCGGTTAAACTTTCAAAAATTAGACAGTTTATTACTGAGTCGTAAACCTATGAATTAACCTTATGATTTTCACGTATATTAGCAATTATATATTTTTTGATATTATTTTTCAAAAGTTAGCTTCTTGTTGCCAAGTGTACAACTTATTAGAGGATGCTAAGATGAGTAGCTAGAATTTTTAAAATGATGAGTTAATTTGATACGTTGTGATAGCACATGATGCATATTCCTATAATGAAAATGCATTTTACAATATGATACAAATTTAAAAGTACAGTAAAACTTTTAGCTAGCATCACATTTATTTATTTCTCTAAGAATTCCCACCATGTTGATGTTTCGAAGACTTTAAATAATTATATATGATCATATCAGGAATCCAAATATATTTTTTTAAAGAAGTTGATTTAGCATTTATAACCATTTTCATGTGAATATTTGACTCTAACCTTATCACAGTGTCAAAATATTTTAATTTTAAATAAATTAGTTAAACAAATAAAAATAGCTCAAACGAGATTGAACTTTGTAACTTTTGGTTTTGATATGCGTGATTAGTTGATCAAGTTATGTATGATCACTTAGTATTACATGTTAGAATTTTGGTATAATTAAATTTGGATGATGTATTGATCATAGTTGTATATGTGATCGAGAAAAAATATGATCCTTTAGAGGAGATATCTTCATATTATATAAAGATATTATCAATTGAAAAGCTAAATTCTTTGTCCATTTACTTTGATGCAAAATATGTACAAGGCTCTTAAAGAGCCTGTGAAATCAACTATTGGATTATATGACATCATTAGTAGCTTAAGAGTTAATGAATCATATGCTTATTATATTTTGTGATATTATAAATGTTGTATATTTGATTAAAACATATATATATATCAAGAAAGAACACAATGATGTGTAGTATCGTTTTATTTAAAAGGTTACTACGACCAATTCTAATAAAATGATTTAAAAAACTATATTGCGAGATTATTAGGTAAAAATAATAATTCATGCTATAATTTAAATAAGATTAAAAAATTAATGGAATTCGAATTTCATTGTTCTTATTCTATACAGAATCTTATACAATATGAGTTGTGATCATCTTCTAATTGATTTTACAGCTATTCTTAATTAAATTAAGAGCCAACTTATAAATAAATTCTCTAAAATTTTGAAATTTATTCCAAAGGTAGGGAATGCCCATATTAAAAACAAAGGTTGAAGTATAATTAGTACTTAACGAAGATCTGCAACTTCCAATATGCCCTTAGAGATAGTTTGTCAGAATGGTTGGTGTTTAGGAGCTTGAATGAGGCTTGATGAAATTTTTTGTACTGAATTTTTATATTCTGATCTAATCTTTATTTTTATGCCTAAGAAATTACATTAAATGAATTACATACATTTTGTAACGGCCCCGAAAATTTAAAATGAAATGTGTATTAAAAATATCAAATGCGGAAGCGAAGTCAAAATTTCGATTAACATCCCTTACACTAAAACCAAAAACGTACTCACAAAATATAAAAGATCAAACTAATTAAAGGAGAAACTCGAAAGTAAAAGCTATGAATATGACTATGGAGTCTTTAGGCGTCCCCTTCGTCGTCCTCCTGCGGAACGGGCTCGGGAACAATGTCTTCCTGATCTGAAATGATTAAATAAGGAATGAGCTACACTAGCCCAGTAAAGACATCACGATATCTCACCGTCACGGAGGTAAAGGTAGGTAGAAAACACAAAAAGACCAATGGAGCATAATTTACAACAAATCCTTTTATCAATAATAAATCCTTTACCATCCACTTACCTCGGTGAAATTCATAAAACAATATACGAAAGCAATAACATTATCATCATCATGAAATCATATAAACTGTATAACATAATACTTATCACGCCTTTTGTAATTCAATCATTACACAATATATTTTCCTCATTTACCAGCCCACTAGTATCTATGGGGATCCATAGGGGTCCCGCTACCCGTTAACCCTTAACACTTGAAATCATATTCCAGGGCCGTCCTCATACCCCGTCCGATATGGGCGCCAAAACTATAAACCTCATTACCCCGTCCGGTATGAGGGTGAAACGGGCCGTCCCCATACCCCGTCCGGTATGGGTGCCAAAATACATAAGGTCTCCATACCCCGTCCGGTATGAGAGACCACAATCCCGGTAGGGTTCCCTACGGACCCGGTCCGTCCACCATCTCCCAAGATATCTAGTCAGGCTGACCACATTATACAATTATCAATTTACATAATCTTTCATTCTCATTTTCCTCAGTCAGCATCATCAATTTACATGCAAACAAGCAAACAGTAATTTATGCCAAACAAGACAACATACAACATCGGTTTCTCAGTCATTCAACCCATAATCAATAAAACAGTAAAATATGCACGCGAAATAATGAAATAAAAATATCAGACCTCATACTGCATTTAAAACTGTAAAATATGTCAAATAACAGTTAACCGACAAACACACTAGACTCGGGCTCCATTAGCGACCTTAAGCAATTTCACACATTCGTTGATTCAAGAAATACCGTTTTATCATTATTGAACTTTAATACCGTGATAGGAAATAGGGTGAGGGGTCCTTACTCGTTTCGGGGTCCGAACACGGCTTTACAGTGCGCTTACAAGCTGTCCCTAATTTTCCCTAAATTTTTCCCGGGGAACTGAAACGCACTATCAGTACCTGCACGTGTTCTTAAAAATCTCAAATTAGGCCCAGGGCCCCTTTTTGGCCAATATCACAATTCCGGCACGGCGGCTCCGCCGTGCTCCGGCGACGGCAGCGGCGGCGATTCGCCTCGAGTTGGCCGTTTTCGGCCGTTTCCGGCCGAATTCAGCCACACTTGCATCGGTCCTTGCGATAAAACAACCCTAGAGCCCTCGGGGGGCCAAAAAATTACGGAAAACCGAAGCTTACCGGCGGCGGTGCTCTCGGGTGCGGCGGCTCTCCGGTGAGGATCGTGTTTTGGTGATTCGGCTCCGATCAACCTGTAGAGAAAAGAATGGTGATCACGATGATATAAAAATTGCATCAAACGGAGGCCGGGAAGGGCCTCATCGGAGGCAAAAACCGAGGAGGGGCACGGCGGCGCCGCTGGGTTTTGGCCGGGATTTTGGCTCCGATTTGGCCACAGGGGAAATCAGCGTGGAAAAAACGAGTCGAGGGTATGAAATTTACCTCGATCGGCGGTCGGAAATCTCCCCGGTGCGACGGCGGGTGGCGGCGGCCGGCTTCTCCGGCGTCTGGTTCGTCTTCTCCGGCGAGGGCAGCGGCTAGGGTTTTTGTGGTCAGTGTGGGGGTTCTATTTATACCATTTTGCCTTTTGATCTCAGCCGTCCATTTTGATTTAATCTGGGCCGTCCATTTTTGATTGAATCTGGACCGTCCGTGCGATTGCATCTGGGCCGTCCGTGCGCACGCTTGATCTGGACTGTCCGATCGCGCGTACGCGGATCGCCAACGTGGCCCGTCCCCGGTCGATGTGGTCTTGCCACGTGGCAGGTCCTGGTTGGCCAGGACTGCTGACTGGGTCTGCTGACGTGGCGCTCTTTTTAAAAAAAAAACTTAATTAAAAATAATTAATAATAAAATAACCAAAATTTCCCAATTTTCCGGGCGTTACACATTTACATATTTTTCATTACATTTCAGTACTAGTTAATTATTTAATTATTCACTCTTACCTCAAATTCAAATTTCTGTTTAACTTTCATCACATTCATCGACCTTCGCTGGCATTTGCTCGTTTTACTAAATGTTGGTATTATACTATGATTTTTGAATTCTTTAATTGATCATAATAATCAATATTAAAACATAACCTCTAACTATATATTTTATGTTTAAGTATTTTGCAATCAAGAAATTAATTTCTCAATAAGTATTTTTCAAATACTTTTTTTTTTTTCGATTTGTGTGGAATATTAAAAAAAAAAAACCCCCATTAAATAAAAGAGTGTGAAAAATATGTAGCAATAAATATTTTCATTCAAACCATGATATTCCCATAAGGAGTGGCGAAGCACTAGCGGTATAATGTCACATGGGTACGTTGACAAAATTCACTTTCCAATCTTTATAATCAAATTAAAGATTATACAAACTTTTATTTTTCAAAATTTTTTTTTTTTTTTTTTTTTTTTGGGATAAAGAAAGATTATATTTCAATTGGCCAAACTACCTAACCAAACCAAACCATAAATGAAAGCCTTAACATTCCAAATAAAAATATCTGATTGAAGCTTGAGGGTCTTGAATTGGGTAGGCAGGCAACTCACGGGTCCTCTAAACCCAACCACATAAACCCTATCTCTAATGTCAACAAAAGACATTACCCTCGTCCCCAATTAAAAAATAATAATTTCAGCATGCTAAAATTGATTAAGAATACTATTAAAACAGATAATTAAATTAATAATTTTTTTACTCCTACTATTGAACTGAATAGATTTTAGCCAGTGTTGTCATTTTATGAACGAAGAATTTTTCTTTTTTCTAATTTTTAAAAGAAAAACTTAAGAGCAAAAAAGTTGGAAATGAGAAAAAGTTAATAACCTAAAAATTCACGTCCATAGTGTCTAGACCCCGCCATTGCGCAGCCTGTCTGTTGCCACCTTTTCTCCTCGTCTTCAAGTACGTTAAAAGCCCCGCAACTTTACTTCGTATTATCATTAAAAGACATCAGACCAAGAAATAACCCATCAAGAACTTCAACAAATTTCAGGCAGAGAAAGCACTGTTCTGCTGTTTCTTGCAAGAAACAGATTCATACGCACGATGGGTCATGAAGAAGATGGAGGAGAGGAGTACTTGTTCAAGATAGTATTGATAGGTGACTCTGCAGTTGGGAAATCGAACCTGCTCTCGAGGTTTTCTCGAAATGAGTTCGACACTAACACGAAGGCGACGATCGGGGTGGAGTTCCAGACGCAGGTGATGGAAATTGATGGCAAAGAGATCAAGGCACAGATCTGGGACACTGCTGGTCAAGAGAGGTTCAGGGCAGTCACTTCTGCTTACTATAGGGGAGCCGTCGGTGCTCTCGTTGTTTATGATATTAGCAGGAAGACTACCTTCGAGAGTGTGAAACGCTGGCTCGATGAGCTCAGTAGTGAGTTTTTCTTCCTTCTCTTTTCCATTTTTTGGGTTTTCCTTTTGTTTGGTTCCGGAGAAAATGCGAGAAGGGGATGGAAGATTCGGACTTAATTTTGATTAAATTTTTTTTTATTAATTGAAAGGAGAACTCAACAATATACGAATTCAAAGGGGTATGTGAGTATCTTCTGTTTTACCTGACAACGAGGTCTGTGTCTTTAAGAAGTAGAAATTG
>NW_019014684.1:566053-585413 GCF_000150535.2 Carica papaya
TTTCCTCACTAGATTAAGCGGAGCAAAAAGAATATTCTGAACACCAAGCCTCCTCTCATAATCTCTGCTGGCTGCAGCCCAAGATAAAGAAGCACTTGCTGCACTGGGTATAACATATGGAGAAGAATTAATAACTTCAGTGGTACTTGGAGATGCTTGATATGCCTGCACAACTGCTTCAATTGCTGCTTTTTGCTGGTGTGCGCTAACAGAAAACTTATTTGTTATAGCAAGAACCCAGGGGATGCCAAGAGCCTTAGCCTCATTTAAGAGAAGTGAAAG
Source organism: Carica papaya (assembly GCF_000150535.2). The sequence continues at coordinate 566,336 of NW_019014684.1, forward strand.
GGCTGGCTGTTGCTGTGATGCATTCGATTGATTGTACCGAGGTATTTTATGGGAGAGATTATGCACAAGAACAATCAAATCTGTCTTCCTGCTAAGATCACGGAGCCCCATCCACAGTTCATCCCTAAAACGAGAAGCCTCCGTAATCAGCTCCTACATCAATTCCCAAAAAATGACACATAATAAGCACAGGAACCAAACAAAGTGGAATACATTTGTTCTTAACGTAACTTTAGATATGTGAAGAAGAAAGGGAATTACTCCAAACACCAACGTGATGGATTATTTTAGGTTGCAGATTCCGCAGAAGCAGGGGAGGGGCGGGGGGGAAGAAATGCATGCCCAGAAAGAAACACATACAAACATTCCAAAGTGAAAACAAGAATGACATCAAATATTCCAGGGAGCCATTAAATCACACCTCAGCATGACATCACAGTTTAATACGGAAATGATATCTGGGATTCGCTCATTCCAACTCATCTTTGACTTCATGGAAAATACAACCCCCGGCATGCACCTATGTCTATTAAATCCAGGACCTTCTACAGCTCTCAAAAGAGGGAAAATCAGTTTCTCTTTTTCCTTTCTGAGATGATCATTTTAGAGAGTATTTGGAATTGCTTAAAGAAATGTGCTGAAGGCAATTAAATGCTTTAAGTTAGTTAAAACAGATAATTTTTATTAGAAAAATAAAGATTACACCTTTAAATAAAGCGATGATTGCAAAAAATAAGCAGTTATTTTTTTGTAATAAAATTAATAAAAAAACTATGTTTGTTTCAAATATTTTATAACTTCTTTATTTTATACATATTGTTAACTTTAAGTAAACATCAAAAGAACAGTTCAGATTAAAAAAATAAGAACCTAAGAAGTTAGCTGCTTATTTTTTACCTTCTTACATTTAAGAACCTAATAAGCACTTCGTATTTTATATTACCAAACAAGAAGATTGCAATAAAGTGTTTAAACTCACTTATAAGCGTGAAATAACCCAAACACCCTCTTAATTTGAAATCAATATACCAAATATCAAAAGAAACCAACTCCACTGAAAACATACCTGCAAATTTACCCCAGCTGCATCAGTATAGCATATACCACCAGTAATGCCTTCATGAACATCAGTCTCCAACTGCAGATTCTCAGTATTGGTCATGGTGGTTAACTTGCCTTGACCCAGTATTGCCCTGAAAAGAGAAGTTTTACCAGCACCCTACAAAAACGATAAATCAAGTCTTTCATTCTTACCATGAAACGAAAATAAAAACAAATGAGTAAATTCAGATGGACAATGTGAATACCTCAAGGCCCAGTAGTCTCACCCTACGAGTCCTAACATGCACCTCCTTGGAAACAGTTGTAAAATCACTGGTGCAGAAGATTAAAAAATCACTCAACCCTTCAGGTTGAATGGACTTTTCCTCTTGGAATAACCCTAAATTGTGTTCTTGCTTAAGATTACCAGTGCTAGATTCAGCAGAAGAATACAGTGGCAACAAAGAATCTGCAATCATCTGATGTTTTGGGGGTCGTCTCAGTGGAGCTCCAACTAGGACACGAATTTTCTGTAGTTCTGACCGCTCATCAGGATTTGAAGAATAAGATGGGGCCGAAGGAAAGGATTCCACAGTAGTTGAACACCTGAATCAAATATGATTTATGTAAAATAATGAAATCACAATGAACTTAATAATCATATATTAGTGCTTATGATTATATAAATAAATATATCTAATTTTGAGCCTAAGTTTCAAGCCTGTATGAGTTTGAAATTGGGCTTCTTTATAAAACTTGGTCATGCTTCACATCGAGCTCAAACTCAACAAGACTCATTATTTATCCAAAACCAAGCCCAAGCTTCCGAATAATGGCATTTTGATTGAGCCTGAGCTCAAAGAAAAAAAGAGTTCAGATTGAACTTTGAGCCGAGATCAATTTCAACAGTAAACTAAACTAAGTCCAAGTATTTGAATATTTTGGCTTAGATCAGCTGGTTTCCACTCATAGAAAAGAAACTAAAAAGCTAATTCATCCGAACTTCATCAAATATAAAAGCATGTGAATTGGAATAAGAATTTTATCGCAAAAGGATTCAAACCAAAGATATACTAGTAACTAAATGAAAAGCATATGAACAGAGCGGAATCGAACAAGGTCTAAAAATGATAAGGCACCTAAGAAGAATATCATATTGCCAAAGAGCAAAAGGGTAACCTCAAACATATGCAGCAAAAGCAACATTAGCAAATTACAGATTCATATAATACAAAGCAAAAAAAGATGTAATGAAAAATTTTTGCAATATATCACAGATATACATTCTCACTATGCGTAGGTTGGTTCTAGTGGTACCATATCATCCAAAAATATAATTGCAGCTTGTTGTGTTAGTTGCTTGGGGAAAAAAAAGTAGATTGAAAGGTAAATTAAGATAAACCAGAAAGAGGTGATAAAAGACAATACCAATTGCCATTCACTTGGGCGTGAACCAGTGTACACAAATGCAATCCAAAACCAAAGATATCAACCTTTAAAGGTTCAACATTCTTCTCACCAGGAATACCATTCCATCCCAAAGGAACAACAGAAGTAGCAGTCCGAATAACTGGTGACTCAACAATGTGTCCAAGCTCTACTGTACCAGCAACTGTGAGCCCAAGCCATTGCTGTAAATGTGGAAACTGCTGTAGCTGCTCCATTCCTAAGAAAAGCGAAGCATTATCACTCATGCAGAGATCATAGATTCTGCAAAATAACAGTATGTCAGCAAATGAAACCAGCGATGCCAAAAGCTTTAAGCTAATAATCTTTCAGTTGGAAAAAGAAAATTTATGAGAATAAGGGAATAAAGTACACACCCTGAGGAGAAGAAATCCTCCTAAAAAGCAAAGGTGAATAATAAATACATAAAAATAACAAAGTAACCCAGTCCCTATCCAAAATAGCCACAGAGACATGGCCATGAACCTTAGCCCACGAAGTACGAATAAAAACCACAACACCAATAAACCAGCAAGACTAGCACCTTCCACAACAGTTGAACATCCTTCTTCTTCTCACCTCCCTCGCAGAAGCAAGAAAAGAAGCATTCGATGGAGGGGAGAACAACCCAACAATAACCAAAAGTGTTAAAACAAGAGTAAACCAAAGCCTCCATTCCACTTCACAATGCAAATATAGGCGGTTACAAGTTTCTGCTGCCTTAAAGCACACAAAACATCAGGGGAAATGGCACTTTAGGTCCCATGTCTGAAATAAATCATTGGTACCACGCCTAACTAGACTGACCGTACAAGCAAAAACCTTAATTTTGGAAGGAATTCCAGTCTTCCAAAGAACTCCAGAAATGGGCTCATTAAGGGTAGATGGAGAGTGTGCGAGATAAGTGAAAAGAGATTTGCACAAAAATAAGTTAGAAGACTCCAAAAATCAAATCCAATTGTCAGGGAAAGGGGAAACATGAAAGGGCTGAAGGGAATTTAGCAAAGAAATTATATCTTCAGATTATCAATCGTCAAGATTTCTTAAAAGAAAAAAAAAATCCAGGAGGCATGCCCATCCATCTGGTTAAGAAAATGAAATATGGGAGTGTGATGGCGCAAACAAAGACTATAAAGACGAGGGAGAGATTAGCAAGAAGGATATCTCCAATCCAACGATCTTCCCAGAACAACATACAGGACCCATCACTTGATCACGTCCCTGTAAGAGAGGAGGGAAAACATCATACAACTTGCAAATGGCGAATCTGTGACTCCTGTAATCAGAGGTAGCATTAGTCTGGTAATACCATTTATTATTGGGCAGCCCGCAGTTAGTGTTGATTATAATGTGGATCAAAGAACAATATTCCACAGGAAAATGCCAAAACCATACTCATTATCCCTACACCCACTTCATCTACCACAATCAACACATAAAATATATCTTCATCTTACAAGGGAAATCTTAGCATAATTTAACACTTATAGTTCTTTTTTCAGTTTCTTGTAATAATTACTTTTCCTGATGAAGAGGAGCAGGCAGGAAGGGGATGCAAAAGGCAGAACTAGAAAATTCTACGTCGTGCAAAAAAGAAGATTCTAAATTGTAAATATTCTTCTTTAAAAGATATGTACATAATTATAATGTTTACATAATATTAGAGGTGTTTAGCTTATTTAGGAACTATTACTTAAGTCTTATTATTAATATGATTTTATTATTTCTTATTCAGTTAGGATCCTATTTTAGTTATTTTCCATTATTGTTTATTCAATTAATTAGTTTATTCTCTTATTTAACTTATTTCTTAAATAGAGTTAAAGTTTTCTTGTTCTAATGATGTTAGATACCTACGAATAGGATAGTTTAGTTTGGTTCCTATTTGGACTATTCATATGGCTATACAAACAATAAAATATTGATTTGATTATTGAGATCTGAGATCTCTATCTTTAGTTCTTTATTAAATTTTCTCAAAGTATCACATCTCTCTTTTATACTAAATTACTAGGTCTTCCAACACGAGTATTTAGATAAACAAGAAAAATTATTTTTCGTAGAAGTGTTGTACACACTATTTCCAAGATCATGCCAAATGCTCTAGTTCATCTGGGACAGAATCAGAGGCCTATCTGGTTCCCATGATGATGGACTATTCTTTCTCACATTAGTAAGTGAACACCAAATACAAAACACCAACAACAAAGTTGAGGCTAAAGTATATAAATAAAAGAAGGACCTTTAGTTCAAAAATCGAACAGGACCCAAAAGATATTCTAACCAATTTTAAAGGAAACTTACAATTATAAATAGAAACTAAAATTTAGAAAGAAAAAGAAAACTTTTACGAAGAGATGTATCACCTCTGAAATCGAGACCTATATGATTTCATCGAATGCGATTGAAGGCGTTCCCTCAGTTCAGCAATCACAGATTTGACCTGAAAATATCTTTGCCAAAAGAAAGCAAACAAACTGAGAGACCCCATGAAATCCATGAACAGTAATTCCTCACAGACGTAAAAGAGCATATGAAGACAATATATTACAACTATGAACTTTTCTGTTCAAACCAAAAGCTTACATAGATTTTTTCTACAAGAGAAACTAGAAAGTTTAAGAGCCCAAAGGACAAAATTAAACAAAGATGTTAAGCAAGGGAAGCTCGTACCGATGTCAGCTTTGAATACTCTGCACCTGAAAGCAATTCTACAGACGAATTTCCCAGGAGATACAGCTGAAATGAATAGGACATTATTGCTAAACCCATTCCATAAAGGTTATAATTGTATAATAAATTTCTGATGAAAATAAAATAAAGCTTCTGATTGTAGGGGAAGCTAAGAAAGTACCACCATACCTCTGTAATAGAACACGACCCATGAAAACCAAGGGATTCTAAGTGGTAATAACATCTTAAAAAATTGTAATTCCAACTGTGTTCATCCTATGCAGGCCCAATAAAAACAGAAATCTAATATTTAAAGGGTACAGGACTTCAAAGAAACATGAACACAAAATTCACAAAAGAAAAGGGCTGCAATCAGAAATTTTCTCTCATCTCCTAAGCATGCAAGTGAACTAACCACTTATAAGAATTGTAGTTGACAATACCAATAAAACTTCGGGAATCAACTTATACTAATAGCAAAGAAACAGAAAAGAGCACCAAATACATTAAGCAGAAAACAATCTTATCACTGGATATTATTTGTGTTTTTCCTTCGTGTATGTATAACAGGTTAACTATTTTAGTTCCTAATATTTACCTGTCCAAATGGTACATATGAAGGTAAATAAGGCACCCTACGCCATCTACTTCCTGCCCCATTGCTAGTGTTGCTTTTCTCTGCTGATTTCCCAGTCATCATTCCATCAGGTGGCTGATCATCAGTATTAGGAAATGGTTTAAGAGAGATGCCATCAGTACCCTCCTGTATTTCAAGTGACTGTGGTTCAACAACTGCATCCTCAATTGAAGATGTGATCAAAGAATCATTTGCAGAAGATGGATCTACAGTGTCAACTTTTTTTCTTCCATACTTATTGAATTGTCTCCTAACACCCTCCAAAGGAACAAGCCTAGAAAGTCTCCAGAAGGAACTTTGAATAGGGCCTACACCCAAAACCAACTGCTCTTTTTCATTCTCTTTTAGTTTGTCTACCCCTAATTTATCAACCTGACCCTCCTTTACCATAGTTTCAGCCTCTCCAGGCACTGACAAGGGTTGTGCATTATAGTGATGAAAATACGCAGGAGATAATATACGGGGTACCAGATCCTCAGGAATACAGAAACTCTTGAAATAGTGCTGCCACCCTTTCCTGTTGACATAACTGTGGAAAAGTTCAAAGTTTTTTAAGGCCCATTAGAAGGAACGAAAAATCATGCACTTGATTTTGCTTAAACAGACACCAATAGTTATTTACTAATAAATATACATATATATATATATAGATGTGGAACCTACTCCCTCAAAGCTGCATTCCCAACAGGGGGTTGGGAAAATGTTATACATTTGACCTGAACTTTTTCATTTTCTTTTGATGATGAGGATGCCGCAATGACCCTCAATATGGCTAGCGTAGCTAACACTGCTACCTACAAACATAACAACAAACATCAAGAATAAAGATGAGAAGACAATAAGTGACAAGTTTTTGCTATATCCCAAAAGAAAGCAAGCAGATCAAACTTACTGCTCCACCAAGTGAATGTCCACATAGTACAAAGTTTTCGCTTCTTTTTCTGAGCAAGCCTGTACAACTCCAAAGCAGGTATCCCTTTAGCACGAGCCAAGAAACCCTAAAGATAATAGCATGAAAGAAAAAGAATGATGAATAAAGTTAGAAACCAAACATATGCCTGATATGCAAACTTGCAAGTTAATGGGAAAAAATACCCGTATTACATATTTTCAACAAACAAAGCCATTTAAAATATTAAGTGAAAAAAGAAAAAGAAAATGAAAATGAATGCTTAAAATTCAACATATGCTGCTAAACATATTTTAATAGATTACACGAAGAATAACCACATACCCGGTGAGCAGCAGGTTTAGGTTTAGGTTTTTGTTTTTTAGTTTTTGATTCAAGAGGATTCCAACGGTTTTCCCCATTCCCTTTTTGTTGTCCAACTTGGTCAGATTCAACCACTTCACTGCATTCAGTATCCTCCATGGCATCCTCATGAAATATAGCACCTTGCAGTATATTCGCATCGGCCATGACATCCCTTCATGAAGCAAAACAAAATCCAAGGTAATAATTATTTAGAAAGTAGTAAAACTTAAATACATGAATATATAATCACTTACTTGTACTGCTTAGTTCCAATGAAGGAAGCAAATAGCGTATCACCTGCTTCTGCCAGCAGATACCTGCAAGGAGGTGAATGGGGAAAAGAAGTATGAGATAACAAAAGTTTAACATACTTTAATGAAGACGATAGACTCTTAAATTAGAAAAATAGCAACCTGACTACCTTCAATACTGACAGATGACTATGCAACTAGGCTAGACCCAATTTCTTGGTTTCAACTAAATGGGGTTGTGCACTTAGTTCCTTCTTCATAATTTAGTAACAAATGCTGGTAAAGACGTTTATTTAAGATGTTTTTTCTCCGTTGTCTTACTGTTAAGTCTTACTTGACATTAACCTTCTTAAGCAGGCATTAAGGTTTAGAAGATAAGAGTTTAGATAATTTGAGCAGTTAGTGTAAGCAACAGCAAACACTTGCAGGTTTACTCCAGGCGTAAGGCTAAGGATGTGGGTCACTAGGCTCCACTTGAAAAGGGATTGTAAGCAGGAAAATTTGTGTGCATAGGTAGTTGGTAATGGACCCTACTGGACAGTTAAGGCTTAGTATAAATAAAGATTGTAACAAGATTTTGAATCATCTGGGAAAATTCAAATTCATATTTTCTCTCTAATTTCTCTATCCTACTCTCCCTCCAAATTCTTTCTATCTCTCCTTTTTCTTCCCGCTCTCTCCCTCTTCTCAAAAAACTCTCTTCTCCTAAGAGGTAAGTCGGAGTCAATAACCAAGGCTCTTGACAAAGTAGTATCAACGCAGTTCAATTACAAGGACGCGCAACTCTCTGTCGTTTCAATAACTCGCACCAGATGAAAGCCGGTAGTCTCGGAACAGCAGAAACTCCAGCAGCTGGGAGATTCTGTCAAGGACATCGATCAGAGACTAACAGACTTCATGCCCAAGATGTACGAACGCAAGAACAAAGCACTAGCAGTTTAATCAGATTGCGGAAATCCTGCATGGACAAGCTAGACCAAAGGATCCAAATGTTCTGATAAGAACCTGAACCCTCCTCAAACCTTAGGAAAAGGATTACTTCTCACGCCCACTACGCTTGAGGTCGTTGGGAACAATGGACACACAAGATGCGCCAATAGTAGTCTGTTGTTATGCAGAGTAGAGATTCCCCTACTTGAGGGAGTCAATTTGAGGGCCTAGGTTCGCAAGTGCCTGAAAAATTTTTGGTGAATGGAACATCCTATGATCAGAGTGGAAACTGCGTTCTTGGGCAAAGTTGCTGATGTGTGGTACCTGGCTTGGTTAGCTAAAAATGTGGAGTTGCAATGGAATATTTTCATAGAGAAATTGTGTAGGACGTTCAGAGGTGTTGCTAGCGTGACTTTGTTGAGTAATTCAATAAACTCGTCCTAAATAGCACAGTGCTGGAGTACCAGGAACAATTTGAGCATCTTCATGCTCTAATGATGACTGATAATGCTATCAACACACTCTTCATCTCGAGTTTCATTAGCAAACTCAAACCTAAATTGAGGCCAATGATTAGGCTGCTAAAGCCTCAAAATCTGAACCAAGCATTTGAACAAGTGTTGTTATAGGAACAATCCATTACTGAAATGACGAAGAACCAACACTTTGCAGGAACACACCAATCACTCACCAACCAAAATGTAATTGCCGCGAATCCTTGGACCAAGGACAAGGAAAGAATTCTGAACCTAGGCCTGGAATATCCAGAAGGAAACAGAGGTAAGGAAATCCTCTGCCTCTTGTTTTTGCTACGAGGATAGCTACTTTCCAGGCCACCGCTGTCAAGCAAAGACAACCATGGCTACAGAGGAAACGGATGATGACCTGGTAGTGCGAGAATAGAACTCTGCTGAACCTAACATGCCATCAGGGGAGGAATATAAGGGAACACTGTTCTTGCAGGTTATTGAAGGAGCTGTTGTGGGAGGCACTATCAAAATAATAGGGACGGCACCCCCTTTGGTGCTATATAAGTAATATATATGTTTTTATCTCAAAAAAAAAAAAAATGGCAAACAGATTTTTCTTATGGCAAAATAATCTGGAAACCTACAGCCACCTACTATTATGGTGTCCTGTCACTTATAAGATTTAGTCTGAGATTTTTAGTCTCATGGGCGTTCCCTGGGTTATGACTGGTTCAGTCAAAGGAGAACTTCTTGCATGGGAGGGGCTTAGACTGAGAAACAAATGCTACATATTAATTCCACTAACCATTTTCTGGATTATTTGGAAAGAAAGAAACAATAGAGTTTTTGAGGGTATAGAGTTAGATTTTGTCACTATCAAGTATAGATGGTTACATTTTTTTGAATCTATTATTTTAGGTTACAACCTTGATAGATTGGAGGACTTTGGTTCCATTGTATATATACTTACTGATCTGTAAATTCTTTCTCTATTTTTTATGTATATGGGCAGCATCCCCTTGGCACCTCTACATTAATACATATCATACTTTTATCTCAAAAAAAAAGATTTTGAATTATCCAGGAAATTTCAAATTTAAATTCTCTCTCTAATTTTTATCCTTATTTCTCTCCAAATTCTCTCTATCTCTCCTTCTTCCCACTCTCTCCCTCTTCTCAAAAAACTCTCTACTCCTAGGAGCTAAGTCAGAGTCAATGACCAAGGCTCTTGACATTTAGTTTGTGAATACTGCCAAAAATAAGGTAAATTTCATGGGCAAAAGTCAGTTCCAAACTATTTGATGGTACAGGAGTCTTAAAGACAAAGGACAGATCAAACAATAATAGGGTGTAAAACATGAAACCATAATGTTGAATAACCGTTGGATCTTTCTTTAATAACCTGTAACCTGTAGTTCCACCATAGCATATATGAGTTAAACATAAGGTACTCTAGATTGTGCAAGTGAAAGTTTCCTACCAACATAGGATTAAAATTATTGCAAAAGAATGTTGATGTACCAAATAGAAAGAAATAGAGTATTGCACCCTAGATATTACAGATTTTAAATAACCTGTGTGGAACATGATCTGATGAAGGCTGCACTCGTTCAAGAGAAACAATTTGTCCACCGAAATCAGCCTTAAATTTGTTTACAGACCGAACCATCTCTGCAGCAGGTCTCTACCAGGCATAAACAAAAATAACACATGTAATTCTTAGATTAAGTATTTCAATAAATTGTCAAATCCATGATAGAGCTATGTGTTTATGGCATTCTAAACCTTCAAATTAAGGCACTCAAAGAAATGGAAATTCTAGATCATAATCATAATGCTAATGACAAATAATTAAAGCCGCCTTAAGACATTTCAAAGGCATCCAAACTGATTTTCTGTATTCTTTAAGGAGGGACAAAAAAATTTGATTGTGAGTATGAAAAGAACAGTAGTTACTTCTTCGAAGGCATAGATAGATAGTTGAAGTTTTTTCGCTCTCCAAAGGAAGAGATCGGGACAAACAGTAGCCACATACACATACATGCTTGCACATCCAGACAAACAAGCACAGGAGCAACACCTTCATACACACAGCAGATAGAACTGTAAATATGAGTCTTAATGCCCATTCAAGTTGGTCCCTTCTAGGTAATAATCACTAATCAACAGAGAAGCAGTACACTAGTAAAAAGCAGTGAACTGGTTATTATGAAGAGTCTCAAGATCAGACAAATACAATTTCCTTACATCAATTGTACCCCTAATCTTCCAGTTCTCAAACATTTTATTGCAATAGAATAGTTTCTTATCTCAAGCGCCATTGGTTTCTTCCATTGGTTAATGGAGACACTTAACTCCAAAAATCACAAACCGACCTCTGTTATCTCATTTATCTCAAAGATGCACTAGCCCATTATTGCAAATACACCTCAAAATAACTAGCACAGACAGGTCCCCCTTTTTATCACAAAAAAAAAAAAAAAACATGAGTAGCATGATCAGCATCTACACGTAACAGTAAGTCCCTGAAACATCACTTTAGCATCTTCCAACATCCATATCCCGACCCAACCAATGCCCGATTCCCAAAATCCAAGTGAACAGGTTTAAGAGATGTAATTGGAGAAAAGAAATGGAAGTGACAAAATATTCATGCGGCCAACTCAGGATGCTAGTTCACAGTTAACTTCACCTCAACTTTAGTTTAAACGTGCAAACTCTCACAAAAACTCAAAGTTCCAATTCATTACTTTTTTCCTCAGGAGTTTTCAACAACCAAACAAAAGCAACAATTCAGTGACTAGAGGAGAGTTCCCATAAAGCGAAACTGCAAGGCATATATACCTTATAGACGCATTCGGAAAGGACCATGCAGCAGAGTATATCCTGCAAATCAGCGAATGACTCAGCTTTGACAACCCGACAAAGATCGTGCAGCTGCTTCTTGCGCTTCTCGTACTCTTGCTGGATCCTCTTCCTCTGCTCCTTGTCTCCGTTGTTCCACGGCGGCCACCTCAGCCTCCACTGAAGCGGGCCCCACGACACCTTCAGGATCTTCGCTCTCTGGTCCCTGATCCATGACTCAACTCGAGTCTGTATCGCCTCCAGCTGCATTATATTGGCTTGAATGGCGATTTTGTGATATAATTGCAAACCCTAATTTGAATTGAAGAAGATAAGAAATGCCAGCAGCATGCGAGAGAAAGAAAGAGATGACTCCTAAGCAAGTTCGAGAGAGATAGGGAATCGAGCGGTACTGAGAAAGCATATACCGGCCAGTAGCTTTCATATTATTGTTGGGTTTTCCATTTATTTCGCAGGCTTTTTATTTCCCCATTAAGTTTCCTTGATAGGAATCGGACACATTAAGACAGACAGCTATCAAGATTCGTTACAGTAACAATTCTTTCCCTTCCCTGGCCAGGCGAACATAATTCTTTGAATCTTCGTAATTTGATTAATAATTTTGCAAAATTATTTAAACATTTACCAAATAATTAAACATAAATAATATATCCATCAAACAAATAAATTTATTTAAAAGTAATTAGTATTCTCTTATTATTAAATTAATTTATAAGTATGATTATCAAATGGATTACGGAAGGATTATATGGTCTGCATGGATTGGGATTATCAATCATTTGGCCCAATCAATTAGAATGGTTCTCTCTCTCTATTTGGGCTGGACTGGGGTTTTTACATGGACCACTAACCACTTGGGCAACTCGGACCAAATTTAAGCAACTTGATTATTTAATTTAATTTTTTTTTTACTTTTTTTTTATAGAATAAAAGAAATAGTATTTTCCCAAACATATATATATATATATAAATAAAAATAAAAAGAGAAGTAAAAGGAGGGGAGGGACCAGATAATCAAAGGCATGCGCGTAATCCCAATCGCATTCAGCACGCAACCACTTTTATTACCCGAGCCGTAGCTGATTAATGATCGGGGCGGGTTAGTGATGTAATTATGATGTCAGACCAATTTGTTTCCCCATTATTTTAATCTTAATCTTTTATTTAGTCATCATATCATCACTCTGACGTGGCCCATTATATTTTATTTTTTAAAATATTATATTTTCAGTATCATCATAATTAATTTCTTCTTACAAGAATGTGAACGCAAAGAAAAGCACTTCAGTCCCACTTTCTCAGTAGTTTTTTTTTTTTTTTTTTTTTTTTTTTTCCTTCCAAGAAAAGTCCATCAAATTGCATGAGATTTTAATTCGTCGTTTGAAATAAAACAAGATTTCTTATCTTTCAATTCTCCAATTCACATTCTAAATATAATTCATTTAAAAAAATAATGAACAAATCATTTGCATGGAAAATTTGTGAAAGGGGAAGGTGGTGGTGAACTAGATCTCCATATTTTCACAAGTCAAATCTTTTGATCTTCTCAAAAAAGTCAATGGTTTTGACAGAAGAATGCGATGGGAGTATATGGCATGAACACAATGCAATTAATGGACCTTACAAAAAATTCAACTTGGGTTTGGATGCTCGAGAGTGTTGTAACACGTCAGTGGTCAAATAAATTATGAACAGTCAATGGTCGCTGTCTATTATTGTAAATATAAGTACCTTTTTATCTAATCTTGCTATGCATGTGCCTTCGCACCAACCTTTTGAACCCATACCTACTTGTCTCTTCGATGACTGTTTGCTAAAAACATTTTTGAAGTTTATAATCTACATAAATTAAGATTTTAATGTTTGTTTAATCAGTTACTTGACATTTATGTTTAATTAAAATTATTGTTTAGCGATCTAATTAAAAATTATTTTGGAGTTCACTTTACCTTGTTTTTTTAATTATTATTTTGTTTTTTTGGTTATTATGATTGCATTTGTTTATTATCATTTATTTGTACTACTGATGTTTGGAAAATATTTTGTGAACGAGTCAAAATGACATGTGTGAAATTGAATAAGAATATATGAAATTAATTAATTTTAAAAAATTTAAAGAAGATTTTTAACAATACAAGAGGTTTTAGGGTATAAAAATAAAATATATTGAAAAGAGTATAACTCTGGTGTAATAAAAATAGAATACTTGCAAATATAAGCTTCTGGTTAGGGACCCGAAAAGTTAATATTCCAAATTATTAAAGGTTTGTGAATTTAAGACAAGGGAATCACATTAAGAGAAGTGTAATTGAAATTAGAAAAGCAACAATTATTGAAATTTGGAAGGCTTTCTATTATTTTTGCCTTTTTAAAAAAACTAATTAAAATTTAATGGGTCCCACCTTTTAATTAATCAAACTCCATTAAAGTCAAAATCAAGTCTCAATTAATGCCAGATTTGTTGACCCCCACAAACTAAGTGTCTTCTAGTTCCAAGTTGGCAAATATAATATATTTGAAGAAATTCCAATCACGCTTTTACACCCAACAATTTGAAGAAATTTCCTTCTCCTAAAAATCCCCCCCACCACCACCCCAACCCCCCCAAAAAACAAAAGCATCCGATTCAGATAGATACATAAATAATGGATGTCACACTCTCAATTTAATTTTCAAATAAACTTAGATCACATTATTATGATTATCGTAACTTTTATGATGGGGAGGTTCTTTGTTTCAAGATCAAGATTGTGCTTTTTAATCTTTTTTTTCCACCACCCTTATATACAGTGAAGTTAAATAATATAAGTCCAAATTATTACAATTGTAATTGCAAAAGAAAAAAGTAGTCATTTTTATTTAGGAAATAACATAGAATAATTATTCTAAATTAAATTACAATATTCCGACACGAAACAAAATGAATCCATTCTTTATAACAAAGGGGAGGTAATGACAAATATGGTAGTTGAGTTGATAGACAACAAACTTCTCTGTATAAATCATCCAACCATGGGAACTGTAAGGATATGCGATATATCCAGAACACGACTGACAAGGATCATCAATGTTGAGGAGGCAAATTAAAAAGACCAAAGGATCGGAAATCAAAGCACCAGACAGAAGAAGTGAGCAAATTCCTTTTTTTTTTTTTTTTTATATCTATTTACTGAGCAATAACAGTAGCGTATGAAACCAACCCATTACAGAAAAGGTTGAGAAAAAGTAGAAGAAAAGTGTCTCTCGTCTCGTCTTCAAGATTTCAATAGATAGAGCTACGAACATATCAAACAAGGTGAAGATATATATATTATATGCTACCTAGGGAGTCTAGTATCAAGATGAGCAGAGCAGGCAATTGTTGGAGCATTTGTCCATTGTCTGCTGTCTGTTGTCTACGGCCTTCATTGACTGCTGGTGTTTTAATAATCTGAACTAGGCCTTGGAAGACAGACTTGATTTTCTCCTGATAACAATAATCCAAGTAACAGCTTCCAAAAACAAGGCAATTCCACCCAAGGTGGCGATTGCCGCGATGTAACCTGATTCCCACTTCTTCCCAGGCTTCAACATGTTAAGGCCTTTAAACACATTAAGAATTCCCAGGATGATGACAGAATACCCAATTCCATGGTGGTAAATATTCCAGTAAAATCTGTACTTGTGGTCCTTCTTTGGTCTCAAGAACAATGCAAAAATCTAACAGAACCAAATACAAAAAAAAAAAAAAAAAAAAATCATGTTAGAACAAACCCAGATCCAAATTTAGCATCACAACAAATACCCACTTGCCTAAAAAATGGAAAAGAAAAAAAAATTGTCACATAAAAACACTGCAATCTACATCTACATAGTTGTATCCATACAGTGCCCTTTAAGCTCTTATTTTTATCTCATCACTGACAAAAAGAAGATATCCATACAAATCCTTTACAAATGGATAGTTTTTCACCAAGTGATGAAGTAAGATGAAGCCTCGAACAAGAAAATCATAAAGAATTTGGCATGGAAGTTCAGGTCTTTTAATTTATTCATTCAGGGTTGGAAGTAAGCAATGTGGAGAGGAGAAAAGTGAAGTGGGCAAAAAGGAATTTACCTGAATTGTTGCGAGGCAGAAAAGGGCAATCCCAATGTTGCGATGAGAAGTGAATTGAAAGCCTTTGGATTCACTTCCGAGCTTGAGGCCGGTGCCCCACCCAGCAACACCAAGAACATAGGCGGATAACTGGCAAGACACGTGAAGATAAAACCATGCTGGATCTGCAGATTCAAATGTTTTCACATATCGTGCGATAATCACTCCCAGAGGAAACAGAATCCCCCAACTCAATCCATTTAGTATCCCGTGAATCTGCCATTTTTGGTAAACGTGAAAAAAAAAAAAAAAAGAATCAGATTCACACCGTCAAAATCCTATCACAGATTACACATAATTCTCAATCTGTCTTCGCCAATTTTCAGATATTAAAGGAAAGGAAGAAACATAAACTCCACATCACGCATAAACTACCCATTTCGCTTTCTCTTCGATCTAATCTCTCCCAGTGTCAGATCAGGCGTAAAAGAAATTTCCACTTGAAAAATTACATTCCAAAGTCAAACTGCGCTGAAAATGAAGTGGAAAACTTAATAAAAACAACTTCGAAAATACATTCTTCTGAGTTTTGAGTTCTGGTTAGTTCCCAAACACGTAAAGTTATCATCAAACCACCCCCAAAAAAAGGGAAAAATCGTTTTCTATAAAATTTTTGAACGGTAAATCACCTACCCAAAGATTAAGAAAGAAGAAGACCCGACAAGGAAATTGAAATAGAAAATTTTGAAAACTGTTTTTTTTTTTAATAAATTCTTTCAGAAAACCGAAAAATACTGGAATTTTTTTTTGTTACTCACATTTTTCTTCTTAAGCCTAGAATCTCCTCCACCAGCAGTAGTTATAACCCCGCCCTGTGCACCACTCAAATCAAGCGTCGCTTTGGCATTGAGATTGGGCGCCAAGAACTCGTGCTTCACCAGAGCGCCGTTCGCTCCAACGGCGGGTCCCACTTGCCATACTTGATTCACCGTCCCCTTCGCCGCCAAATCCGCGGGTACCTTAATCTTCCCGAACATCCTTATCACTCCGTTCACCTCCTCTGCTTTCGTGTCCCACACATCGAACGATAGCTTCGACTGAACTATGGAGCCGTAGGACGCGACGTCGTAGGTCTTGACCGTTACGACGCCGTTCGAGCCCCGGTAGGCAACCAGAGACTGCGACCCCGCCATGCCTGTGCCCGTCGGGTTGATTGCCCACGCGATCCATCCGCCGGGTTTTGAGGGAGGCGCGAAGAAGGCGACAGAGAGCGTTGAGTTCGCAGAATCATAGGAGTAATGAAGGAAAGCTGAGAGGGTTGGTAGGTCGAGGCAGTGGGGATAGAGATCGTTGCTGGGGAAGGTCTGAGACGTGCAAGTAAGCGACACCGCCGGTGATATTAGAAAAGCCCAGAAAGCAAAAGCATAGAGAGAGAGTTTACGGTGAAGACGCGACGGCATTGCAGTCGATGATTTCTCTTTTTTTCTTTTGCTTTCTAATTTTTTCGAAGTAACGGTAAAGCTTTCGGCAGCGATGATACCATTTGGCGGAATAAATAGGCGATCGGTTGCGGATTCTCCCCCGAGTCTGTGTCTGTAAAGTCTGTTTCTTTCCTAACGGACAAATAGAAAAATGCCACGTGTGCTGAAGGAGTTTGTGGGTGATGATGTGGCAGATTGTGATTAGGCTATTGGTTTACTCGGTCTTGACCGCTGGGGAAGTTGGAAGGAACTTTAAAACTTAGAGAACCATGGCTAGCACGCGCAAAAGGGTTATTCCTTCCTATTTTTACATCTCCGCCAATTCAAATTGAACAAACAGATTAAATTTAGTTGTTTAACTCATTATTGTTCACAACTGATAATATTTAACTTTTTTTCATTTTTATATAGTAAGAGCAAAATAGTATTATTTAAAATTTAAATAAATAAATAAAAATTATAAAGTACATGTAAATTCATTGTTTTTGGAGATTAATTCCTGAGTTAATTAGATTCTTTTGGCTTTATGAATATTATTAAGGTGGTAAAACTCTTATTGTATATTACTGAAGTGCTGCCAAATCCATTTAACATAATAATTAACATTTAATTTTAATATTTTGATTCTGTGTTTAATTAGGAGTAAAATATGCTTTCCAAGTAAATTAATTATATTAAAAAAATTGGAGTCAGAATTATAATTCTAAGATATCGTGCAATTATACCACATGGGTATTTGAGGGGGGTCTAAAGAACAATAATATTCTATAAGGAAGAGTAATCATTTTTAGAAATGACTTTGCATTGATGATACGTTTTGTATAATCAAATTTTGTAATATTACATCCACTATATAATATATTATGTCAAATCCTGGTGTTCAGAAATGAACCCAACGATATGTATCTTGTACGTGGTATATGTCGTTCTTTATGGTTAACTTTAGTAACTACATTAATTATGATAGATCACAATTATAAATATTGTATATATCCTTAAAAAAATACATCTATATATGGTGTGTAGAGAATTTTATTACAAAATTATAAACAAATTAATAACATATGTTAACTAAATAATTTGACATTAATATTTATCTAATAATGTGACATGTACATTGATTATTCGTACATGTCACATTATATTAGATATTTTTGTAAGATTATAATATGTACTTTAAAATTATATTGTAACTTAAAAATTAAATATAAA
The DNA here is from genome assembly GCF_000150535.2 of Carica papaya. The sequence continues at coordinate 584,672 of NW_019014684.1, forward strand.
TCGTATCTGACAGCGGATTCTCAAATTAAAATTATGCAAAAATACAATTATTTTATGCGTATCAACACCGAAACTAATATTTATTATCTGATTAACAGAATGTATGAATAAATTAAATAATATACATATTAAAATTTTATCACAAAACTTTTAACTTAAAAATTCTTCAATTTTTGTTTTTGTTGTCACTAATTTATTTTCAGCTCACCTCTCAAACTTTTTCAATCCCCACTCATATATATATATACATCGATGGCATTGGCGGTGAAGTTCATTTTGGACTCTCCTCGTAGAAGTTCAAATCTATTTGGACTCATCTACCTTTTTTTTTTTTTTTTTTTTTCTTTTTAACACTCAAATATCTACACATATATCTCATGTATATATGTTTTCATTTTTTAATTATTATTATTTTATAAATCAATTTAATTTTAAATTAAATTTTATAATAATCTCAATTATTATAATAACTAAAAAATATAAATATTAATTTTTTATTTTAAAAATAAAAAATTTTAATTTGTCTTTAATATTAATTATATCATCGGCGCTAGTAAATGATATAATAATATTTCATTTAAACTAAAAATTTTATTTATTTTATTAAATTAAAATTTATAATTTAATTATTAAATAATTAAAATAATTATTCGTTACTGTAAGACTCCGTATATTCAATACTAAACCAGTAATAAATTAGTTTTGACTAATTTATTAATTAAGGTTGATGTTTAGCAATATT
>NW_019014684.1:585439-608825 GCF_000150535.2 Carica papaya
ATAATAAATGACAACATAGAGTTTAAACTTATTATTAAAATTTACAGATTATGTATTGATTAATTATTAATTCTACAAGTATTTAATAACACCCAATATCCTTTCAACTACAGTTTCGTGACCATATGTGTCTGTAATCAAATTATAATAAATAATTTATCAATTACTATGATGATTTTCGGTTTAAAAAAATTCATACGTTTTATCAAAATGATAAAATACTCTATTGATAGTTTAAGACAACATTAACCATTATAAATTCTCAATTTGATAAGTTCAATGATCATATCTCTATATGCATAATTTATATATGTGATTTAATTAATGAGATCAATTAATTTTTATATTATAAAGATTATCACATATATATTAGTTTTACTAGATCATTAGTGTTCTATTTTAATGATCTAACGACTAAGAATATTTGAATATAAATTATAAAATATTTTTATTTTCATTATCAAGATTTTCATTTTGATGTAAAACTTACAAATTTAATTAAAAAATTTATGACATAAATTAAACGATGAAATAATAAATATGATAATAAAAATATTATTACATATATTAAAATAAATTATCAAATAATAATGTATTTAATATATTACACGAATAATTGGATCGTATATATTACACTTATATTCTCAATAATTTTAAAATAAATTATAGACATATTCTTATTTGAAAATAGACACTAAAAAATATTTGATTATTTTTATTCATTATTTTTCTTATTCAAAATCCATTAAAATTTGTAAGTTTATTTGTTTTTTTTTTTTAATACTAATTTAACTAGTGGGACTAACTTTATTAGACCTAATCCATTTACTTTTTGCAATTTCGGAAGTTGTGTTTTTAAGGTAAAGCTCAAGTCCAATGCAGTGATCCAAAGAAAATGGAAACGAAACTTATTGAAATTAGGGTTTGTTTTAGGTGGTTCCATCAGTTTTTAAGCAGCATTAGATGTGGCGGGTGGACTAAAAAAATCTACGAGAATAGAATTTTTCCTCGTTTAATACACGGTTTAAAAATTTATACGTCTTCTGTAATTTGAAGTGCCGCACTCTCTGTATGCATTATTTCCATTTTTCTTATAATACTAAATACTTTTAGACATCCAATTTTTCAGCAGCGATCAATTGAGATATGAAACGTGAAGAAGATGAGGAAAGAACCAGAACGATTATTATAACTAATAAACCTCTAAAAAAAAAAAAAGCAAGATGAATAATTTATTATATGATCTTAATTCGTGTTAAATTAAATATTTATTTTCTGTAATTAAATTTTTGGTCCATCTAAAAGAATTTAAAAAAGCAAATTGGTTAACGCCAAATCCTGCCCGAGACTCACGACTAAGAAATTAGAAACCAACTTGGTCATTAAATTCTGGCACGAGTCTCCGTAATGACTAATGAATGTTGACTCCGTAAAGAATGGGGATATGAAATATTTAGATGGATAAAATGGTAATTAGTCACGTGGATTGTGTAATGATGCATCTGACTTGAGTTGGAAATTAATGGCCACTCACGTGCCGTGTGGATGTATTAGATCAGAATGAATCGGCCCATTACTAGCGTACACTTTCGTTAATTTATCTAATTGTGTTCCCTGTGGAAATTATAGATGCAATATTAATTATTTTTTTGTTTAAATAAATCAAATTAAAAAGAAAATATAATCATAATTGTATTATATTTTTATATTTAAAATATTATCTATTAATTTTTAACAACCATCATAATTCTTTTTTTTTAAAATCAATGATAAAATTTCTTCATTGATTAATAACTAAAATAATTAGACTAATATTCTAAAAAATTACGAACCCACAATATGCGTGTTCACATTTTTAGCATTTCCACTGTTAATAACTGGTTGCATCATTCCAACAATGCCCAAGAGCAAGAGAAGAACCAAAAAAAGAAAAAAACCAACATGATATTGCTAATTTTCAATTTTAATACTTTAAAATAAAAAAGAAAAAATTCACTGACATTTTCATATTCATCGTGTGCCCTACGAGAGTTATTTTTTGCTGTATTATTAGCAAAATAAAAAAAAAAAAACAGAAGAAAAAAAATATATCAGAATTCTAGAAAATTATAAAACTGCCAACAAAAACAGATAATGCTACATACAACCCCGCATTTTTCATTATTCTCCTTCCACCGTCCCCAGTCTCATTAGAAGCACTACTGCCTCCTGCCGGACTAGGCGCCGTGGCACCACTCGACGGGCTCGGCGCCCTCTTACCCTCCAGCTGCAACACTGCTCTGGCGTTCAGATTCGCCGGCGCCATCTGGTGTGCCCGCGGCTGCCCCTCGCTGACTTTACTCCCAACCTGCCACACCTGGTTCACCTTCTCCGCCTTCTCCGGCACCTTCACCACGGCGAAGATCGCGATCGAGTTGTCCTTCCCAAGAGACTCGGCTCTCATGTTCCAGACATCGAACGAGAGTTTCGACTCCTTCACGTCGTGATAAGAACTGATGTTGTATGTCTTGACGTTGATGGCTTTGCCGTCGTCTGATTTGAAGGCGATGAGCGCCTGGGAGCCTACCATGCCGGTGCTCGTCGGGTTGATTGCCCAGGCTATCCAGCCGTCGGGACTTGGCGGCGTGGCCACGAAGGCGACGGAGAGAGAGGAGTTGGAGGCGTTGTAGGTGTAGTGGAGGAAGGCGTCGAGGGAGGGAAGATCGATGCAGTTGGCGAACTTAGGGACAGACTCGTTCTTGGCCGAGAGTTGCTGTGACGAACACCTGAGCGAACGTCCCGGTGAGATGAGAGAAATCCATAGTGTGACGCACAGAAGAATCGGAGCAAGAGAAGAAGATAAAGAAGCCATTGCTGGTTGGAGATTTGGAGTAGCTTGTGAATTGCGGGAGTTGATTTTATCAGATTTTGATCAGTAAATATAGAGAGGAGTAGCAGAGAAAAAAGCGGAGATCCAAAAAGTGGAAATGGCGGAGATTTCACTTTTTCTGAACTGATTTGATTCAAAGTGAAACCAGTAGCCAATTATAACTCGACACGTGTTAGAAGAGAGTAAAGGGTACGTGGCAGTTTTCCGTTGGTGAAATTGATAGTTGTGAAATACGAGTTTATAATCCACCCATAAATGACAATGTGGATTATGAAAGTAGTGGAAAAAGAAAATAAAATTCGTATTTTCTTCAGAAAGTTTTAAAAATAATATTTTATTCAACTTTATTTATTTTCTTTATATGGTTAAAAATAAAAATAAAATACACTACAAAAAATACCAGAAAATATCAATAAATTGGAACAATATCTGGAATAAATACCAGAAAATAAAATTCCTTTCGAATTTTTCCAGCAGTGCGGAGACTCTGGAGTACAAAATCTGGGCTTTGGGTTCATACAACTTTTTGACCTGCCCGCGTAATAAGTTGATTCCAACACCTTTCTTTTTTCCTAATCAAGGAAAAAAACTGCTTCTCTTTTCAGTTTACTTTTAAGATTCTTGGAGGACTGCTTAATATGGTCAATTTATAATTGTTTATTAAAAAAATGAATAAAAATTTTGTACAAGATATTCGCAGGGAGATATTGTTTACAAAATTGGAGTATGAAATGAATGCTTTCAAAGTGGTAGAATTTGACTCGTTTCATTAAATGACATATTTTACTTATCTTGTTATGGAAATTAAGAAAAAAAATAAAGTAATTAATCTTCTTTATCTTAATTTTCGATTAATAAATAATAAATTATAAAGATTTGCGTTTTTCTGCCAAATATGGATATAATTGAGTTAGATATAATTGAGTTAATTGGTAAATGGGTGTATATATATATATATATAGAAAGACAATATTGTAATGAGTTAGATTTGGGATATATCGTTCCACATCGGGTAACATTAATGTTATTGTCTTAATTAATTATACATAGGAGGGAAAACGTCAAATTTCTAGTAAAAATTCTCTTTGAACCTTGTCTCATACATTTATATAGTATGTTTAATATGATGAATAAAATAAAGTTTGAATTTGATAGTTATTCACTAATAATCACTTATTACTATAACAAGACAGTGATTATATTATAATATTTGACTTACAGTCAATAAAAATTTATTACAACCCCATTACAGTATTTAGTTTTATTAGTATTAAGGTTAAAATAAAGATATAACAAATGAAAATGATACTTATATATATACGTCTGAGTAATAAATTGAATTTATATATATATATATATTTGGATGCTGCTATGGAATAGTCGTTTTGCTGTCTTTAGTGATCCTCTCAATTCACAAAGTATTCTATCTAATTTAAAGACAATTAGCCCAATATTCAAGTCTCCAGATTCATATATAGACTTGTATTACATGTATATGGTAGCAAAAATTATATAAGTTTGATACATAATTAATTGATTTGATATAATTAATTTAAATAACAAAGTTGTTATTACCATATTTTATTTTTAAAAGCAAAAATTAGTTATTACCCATAAATTATGAGAATAATTACAATGAATTTGAGATACGAGCGGAGATATGATTGATTGCATAAACATAAATGACGAGATAAGTTTGTGGTAGCCTCATATATACTTTGATGGGTAATGGATTCATGTCACATATTTAGATGAACCGAGCCGGTTAAAATTGGGGTCATTCTCGGCCGTATATTACAGTGGGTTGAACCGGATGGTGTAAATCACTTCCCAACCTTCATATATAATTATATTAATGATTGATTAATATTACTGAATTCTATTTATTAGTAATCATTATATAAATGGGTTGATTATTTTTCATTACTAAAGATGTCACTTAGAATGACATGGCTGTTAAATTATATATAATTTACTATAATGATATTAAAAATAAATAATTTTTTTATTTAAAAAAATTGAAGATATGATTAATATAAACACTGGGATATTCATGCTAGCTATAAAGAAACACATCTACATGTTCCACCAAACAACAAACAATTAATAGCGCTTAGCCCAGAAAACATAGTTGAAGAAATTAATGAAATTAAGAACACAGAGAAGGGTGTAAAACAAATCCAAACGATTATGATTCAAATCGTTTCCTCCCAGCCATTCTTTCCCATATCTCCCACTCACCGAGTTGGCAATCGAAACCAGAACTGAACTCAAGAAGGAACCCATTGAAGTGGAGACCCAAGAAAGTGATGTACTGATGCTTCTCATGCTAGCCGGTGCCTCCGAGTAGAAAAACTCCAACATCCCTCCCAATGTCAGCATATCAGACACGCCCAGCAGCAAGTACTGCCACCCTAACCAGAACACTGAGATTATCTTATGGGAATCACTGGTTGCCACCCTCCGCCTCTTGTCTTCAACTCCTGCGGCTATTGCCATGGCTACTGATGCCAGCATCAGTCCTAACCCAATTCTTTTCAGGGGTTTAAACACGTTGAACTTGGATGAAACTCTGTTTCCAAACATTTTCACCACGTGTTCGTATAAGGGTATGAATGAAAGCATGATGGTGAGTGGGATGACTGTCAATGACTGAGCGGGGATGGTGAAGTTGTGACCCAGTTTTCTGTTCATTAGGTTTCCTTGCACAACTGACAATGTTTGGAGCTGAGCTAAGCAGCAGCTCATAAAGATTGTGCTTGCAAAAATGGGGAGGAGGCCGATGAATGTTCTTGCTTCTTCAACGTCGTTTTCACTTATGTTCTCATCCATTAATGCTCTATCTAAGAACCTGTATGCATGCATGGACAAAAATCTCTTTTGGGTGTCAAATCATTATTTCCCAAAACAAAAAATTTCTGAACTTTGTTTTACCTGAACTTCTTCTGTGCTCTTGTAACTGGGGATAATGCATGAAGATTCATCTCTGCATCTGATATCGAGTGTCTTCTCTTTCTAATAGCAGCAACAAGCACCTTGACACCCACAGTTTCAACTTCAAAATAATTAACAAACTCATAAATAACAACGAGGTAAGTTAAAGATGTATATACATGTATTATAAACCTTGAAGATTCTTGTGAATGGGCTGCCACTGGGAAGCTTGAATAGATAAATAGGGAATCCAGCAGCGAAAATAACTAGTGCTAAGCTGAGTGCTACGGCTGAAATCCTGAAGCTCCAGTTCCAGCCTTTGTTCTCTTGAATCCAAACCATGATAGTGCAGGACAAGAAACCGCCCATGCACAGCCCGAAAAAGAACCAGTTGAAGAAGGCTGATATGAGTCTCTGATTGGAGCGATCAAGTTGATCAGCACCATGTGCAGGCAACGATGCCTTGACGCCACCGACACCCGTGGCCATGGCATAAAGCCCAGTGTACAGAAAAGCCAGTTGAGAAGAAGAAGGAGTTTTGCCCACTGCTGGCTGTAACCTTGGGGTTTGAGCTTGAATTGTCAGTAGGACAAGTCCCTGCAAGAAGAAAGAGAGGGATATGTAAATATGTATATGTAGATAGAGGGTGCGTCCATATAGACATATATATAAATATATATGTATATGTATATGTACCAGTAACTCGAGGGAGCAAAAGAGAATGAAAGTAGTGAATCTGGTGAGGAAAGAGTCGCAGATGAAACCGCCAAAAAGGGTTAGGAGAAAAGAGGTGCCCGCGAAGTTGGTGACCATGTTGGATGCCGTCGCAAGTGGATAATGCATGGACTTTATGAAGTAAGTGACGAAATTTGAGGCATTGCATAAGAACACCATGTTCTCTAACACCTCCACAACTGCATCAATACATATAAAAATAATATACTGCTCCATCATTCTCCATGCAATATGTTTAACAAGAGATTTAATTTTTAGTACAAATATACATATTATCTGATATAAATATTAATCAAGATAATATATAAATGTCTTTCAAATGAGAACAAATATTAAAAAAAAAAAAAAACTGTTTTATTCAAATCCATGATATTATTAAAAACTGAACACCTAACACTTTTTTTTTTGTACTTCTCTGAATACCTATTTGGTTCTTCTCATTATGTATCTATATGTACATATGTTAAGAAAAATGTCACTACACTCATAATTAAGTATAAGTCTCAGGTAAGAATTTTTAAATTTCAAATGGGACCAGAATAGATTAAATCAAATATAATTTGGCAAATCTAAAAAATTTTAAAAAATTAATTATGTATTCATATTTAATTATTTTATTAATTTTATTATCTATGGAGTTTAGAGAATGATTATGATCTATATATTTGTTTTTAATTTCATTAATTATTTTTTAATTAATGATGATTATTAAAAAAGTCAATTCAAACTTACATGAGACTGGTTCGGTCTTGGGTCCATATATTTTCCCTAATGTGATTCTTCGTATGGTTGTAGTTCAATGACCATTTTAGAGTTACAATTCAGAGTTCTTTTTGGGTCACAAGTCCTTTACAAATCGACAACGAATATACCGTGCTTGATCAATTTAAGAATATCTTTAATCTAATTGATTAACGAGATATTTAATCTAATTCAAGAAAATGGCAAATCGCTGAGTAAAAGGAACAGTTCAATTTGTTTTTGGTCTTGATTCGCTGCAACTATTCGATAAATAACTCTGCTTGCAAAGAGACATACAGAAATGAAGAGGTAAAGTTGACATGCATGTAATTTTCATCATCAGAAAACTCAAAAGGACCACCTTTGAAAGTCGTAGAATTAAAGTTTTCTGAATTTTACTGCTTTTTAATTAATTACTTACCACATGCAATACTAGCAGCTCTTATTCCACCATGCCTCTTGGGTTCCAGATTTTTCCCTCTCCATACCTTGAACTGATCCTCGCTTTCAGTGATTTGGGTAGCCTAAATTACATTGATAACCAGAGAAGATTAACCACAATTAATAATCCCCACAACAAAGAATTGGCCTCTAAAAGTTCAAAGTATTGGGTCAAAGATGATCTTCACCAATTTTAACCATTGACACCAACATAGACAGGGACCCCCCCAAAAGAAAGAGAGAGAAGGAAAAAGAAAATTACAGACTTGTACTGCCAAACAGTGCCTCTGTCAACAAGTACCAACCACCGCCATGTTTAGTTTGTACAGTAAAAAACATAAAGAAATAGAGAATAGTATTGGGCTTACCATGAAAGAAGAAATCGAGAGCAATTAAACTTTCTGGGTCGGAAGAGATTGAAAGACTGAAACCAATTAATAGAGGGTTTGTGGAAGGGGGTGAAAACTGAAAAGAGAGAAGATGAAAAGAAAATTAATGTAAGACTAAAACGAGAGAAGGGGGAGGTGGAATTTTCCAGAATTTCAAACTTCAGCTAGTGAGGAATCTTGTCTACTGGGTTTTGCATTAAGCCAAGTTGCAAATTGCATGCCAAATTTAGGCGCAAAATGCTAAATAGTAATAAATGCTTCCGGATTACATTCAAAGTTTTTTAGCTTTTGCCCAATTGAGAAATTAAAAAGTTGATATTTATTTTTTACTAGATTTATACATGGATTACTCCTTTTCAACTCTCGAATGAGAGGTTGGTATTGGATTTTTCCTTATTATCTCCTCATTTCAAATTAGATTAGGATATGGAATTTGAGATTATGTTCACTTTATTACCAAATTAATTGATTTTCTTCTCCTCTAAGTATCTATCCTTTTTTTTTTTTGGGTGGAAATTAATTACCATAATTAATATCTTGCTTGCACCTTGCGTTACTGGTTTGAATTGTGCGTTACAACCACCTCTTCTTTATTCATTTCAGTATTTAAGATAAAAGAAGAACGAGTTGCACCCATTTCTATCGTATTTCTTGAGTTTTACTGTACCCATATCCCGTATCCCATGTTAAATTATCACTCAATACTCATTTAATTAATAAAATATACTAAAGAAAATTTATTTATAATTTTAATTTTAATAATAATGCAGAGGAACTTGGGCTAATGATGCGTAATTACAACCCTATCTGGGCCGGACCCGATATGGGCCCAAAAGAAGATGGTCAGGAGGCGGAGCCCATTGGTAGAATGCCCGATTAAAGTAGACGAAAATGTTTGGGCTCACAAGGATCCGAATTTTCCTTCATAGAACGGGCCCGTGAACTGGATAACAATGCTTTGCTATATATAAGTGTCGTTTCCAAACCCTATCTTTCTCTTCTTCGCTCTTCTAGGGTTTATTGGAGCCGTCTTGCAGTCTTTCAGCAGGTTTCAAACCCTACTATGTCTCCTCCGCTGAATGTTATAGCTTTTCCTTCCAATTTTACATGTGTAGCTAATTTCATAGATATGTCAACGACATGAGATAATAATTGATTTTCAGAATATTTCAGTTTTCTCGTTCGTTTGCATTTCTGTGTGATTTTTGTCAATTTGGACTGCATTCCCGTAGTCATTTTAATCGGTTTCTGTTGATTTTGATATGATGTTAATCTTAACTGGTTGCTCGTGATTCTCCTAAATTCGTAGATCTATATGCTTATATTGTTAATAACCTTTGGAATTTTCACCATGCAAGCTCATGTTGTCACAAGTACTATCTTTCTACCAATACTTGCACAGCTGTACCTAGACGTGGACTGCTTTGAAATGTTGTTTTTCGGTAGATGACTGGTGCCATAATAACTTTTTTCAATACTTTTTGGGTTCCCCATCAAAGTTTACTTATGACCATTCGTTTTGAGGAGCTGCGTGTTTAATGTTTGTCTTAGTTAGTTGATGACTGTTAGCCCTGTGTTCACTGATATTTCAAGATTTTTTTTTTACTAATTGTGGTCGTCAGGTTAAGGATGAGATTTCCCCCTTGAAGCAATGTAGTTATGGCATATTTATATCCTCAATTTTCCTCTTTCGAAGAGTTTCAGTTTCTAGGTCTCAATTTATTTTTGATAGGTTTGATTAGGGGCTGGCAAACAATCCTAGGGATTTAATCTCTGTGCTTCTTTCTTCTACATGGACTGGTGCATGTGTCATATATGTGTGTCCAAACACTCAGGGATTTGATTACTCTGACCTTTTACAGAAACAATGGCTGTCCCCTTGCTATCCAAGAAAATTGTGAAGAAGCGTGTGAAGAAGTTCAAGAGGCCTCAGAGTGATAGGAAGATTTCTGTCAAGGTACATCTACCTTATGTTGTTTTCTATGCAAAAGTTTTTTTCCTTGTGTCACAGTATTCAGCTCGTCAAGGCATATGTTCGTATTGCTTTCACATCATTTTGGCTTTACAAGGCTGGGAAGTATAGGATTGATAGTGGATGGGAACTGGAGTAAGCCTTATGGAGGCGACCCGTGAAAGCATTGGTTTGGTAGTTTTAACTTTTGGAGAAATGGCCATGCTTTCAATGCCGGAGAACATTAATGGGATTGTCAATTATCAAATGGCCGTATTTGTTATGTTCTTTACACGCATTTGTAACTTCTTGTTTAATCATTTCTTGGTGATTGTTTATTCACTGTTCTTGCTCGTATGAGATTTGTAGACCGAACTTCCTCCATTTACTAATGGCATTGCTGCTTTAAGCTATAGCATTAGATTTTTAATGACAGTTATGATAGCATATGTACACACGTGTTTCTATACTAGATATAAGTTCTTTTCCTTAAAGTGATTCAAATTGCTTTAACAAGCATTTTTTTCTTTTAATTTGATTCCAAGTGTTTGTCATATCCCATGTGAGCTTTCTACTGCATAAATTTGCTCCTGATTTTCAGATGAATATCCCCCTTACCACAAGCCTATTTATTTGCATTTCATGACAGTTGCAGTATAGTGGTGAAACATATTTGGTTTCTTGTTTAGAAAACACTGATTCTTAGTCATACATTAGAGGTACTTGAAACTGAACTATGGTGTGTTTACATCACTAAACATTGAGTAGTAGTATCGCATCTCTTATTATGATTCTGCTTATATTTCATTAGGGAACTTGAAATATTTTGTTCCCTGAGCTTCTAGTGCATCTCATAAATTTTTGTGCACTTCATTAATTATCATCGATAACCATGCTAACAGTAGCTTGCTTTTATATATCTTCTTGGCAGGAAAACTGGCGAAGGCCAAAGGGTATTGACTCAAGAGTCAGGAGAAAGTTCAAAGGATGCACTCTAATGCCCAATATTGGTTATGGCTCAGACAAGAAAACTCGTCACTATCTTCCCAATGGATTTAAGAAGTTTGTTGTTCACAATGTGAAGGAGCTTGAAGTTCTGATGATGCACAACAGGTACTTTTATATATACGTATACATTATAATGTCTATCCTACCTTTATTCTTTTGATAACTTCTTTTAAGCATTGTTTCTCTGTCTGGTTTGTACTTTTCTGGTTGATGAAATTCTAGGACATACTGTGCGGAAATAGCCCATGACGTATCAACCAAGAAGAGAAAGGAGATTGTTGAGCGGGCAGCCCAGTTGGACATTGTTGTCACCAACAAATTGGCCAGGTTGCGTAGCCAGGAAGATGAGTAAAGTGATATTCGCATTTTGGTGGTTTCAGCAATTTGTATTGACACTGTCAGGATCGTTTTTATTTTGGAAATTGGATGTTTATTTTTTGTTTTAAGTTCGGAGCTTGATGTTAGAGAATGATTTCTTTTTATGATATATGCAACCTACGGAATTTTGTTTTTCTATTAGTAGTCATGTTGAATTGAATTCTGTGGAAGATTTTAGCATTTGCTTTTTCCCGACCCCCGCCTTACCACTAACTCTCACCCGCCACTTTGTTCCTTACATCTGTCAAAGTCGAGTTAACTATTGACAGTGTACCAATTGTTTGGTTGGTCGATGACGACGTCTAACCACAGCACGTGCGCAATTATTATTTTCTTTTTTGAAAAAAAAAAAAATTCCAAAATTGTAAAGGAGTTGGCTAATAATATTAGCCGCTTGCGTTTAGACTAGAGACTTGGCCTGTTCAACATTAAACTTTTACCGGGACGAGTAATTTACCAAATTATTTTCACAACCAAATTTATCCACCTTGTCAATTTTTTACTGACTCGTACCAATATTATTATTAGTAGGGTCTTTATCAAATTTTGTAATCACCCAGTTTCTGGATACTCTAAATCTATTTTTTAATTTTTGTTTTATTAAGCCATTGACACTACAAGAAAAAAAGACCAAGCTCCACCACAATAAAGCATACTTTCTTTTATTAATTGCGGCTTTCTATTTTTATTTTTATTTTTTACATGGATTCATGCACAGCAAGATTAAATATCTCTTCAAATTTTAGATTAATGAACAAGTAATAAGAATGGAATTCAAACATTGACTACTTAACTTAGATTAGTAAAATCAAAATCAAGCCGTCACAATTTACTATTTACTCAGAAAATCTGTGTCATTATTTTATGACCGAACATTATTATTGCAATATTTATTTGTTACAAATTAATCATTTAACTCATCACACTTATCTTTTTATTAAATATGTAATTATAAATTTTAATAAATAAACAAAAATTATAATCTATCTTCTATTTCAATTATTTGGAAAAAAAAATAACATTTCTCTTAAAAAATATCAGATGCGATGACGAATGTAATGTATCTATATATAAATAATAGGGGCGGAATTTCTCAACGGCCAATTAAATTGAACAGTTGACTATAAAAATCAAAACTTTCAAAATTATATTGACCATTCAAATTGGTAGCTGATGCCCACCAAATTATTTCTCACAGGATTGATATTTCAACGGTGTTTACTAACACACTGGCAACCATATATTAATTTAATGGCTGCCTTTCTAATTTAATTTTAATATATTAATGTGTTATGTTTTAAAATAATCTACTCTATATAAGTACTTAATTATTTTAAAACAGTACTTTTTTAATTTCTTTCAAATATAGTAATAAAGTTAATCTTTCAATGATTACAAACTTTCAAAAAAAATAAAATAAAATAATGAGCATTCAATTAAACAAAACTTAAAATTGTGAAGACTTATACAGGGCATTTAGCATATAGAATAAGAACAATATCTTACATATAGAATAAGAACAATATATTAAATTGAACAGTTGACTATAAAAATCAAAACTTTCAAAATTATATTGACCATTCAAATTGGTAGCTGATGCCCACCAAATTATTTCTCACAGGATTGATATTTCAACGGTGTTTACTAACACACTGGCAACCATATATTAATTTAATGGCTGCCTTTCTAATTTAATTTTAATATATTAATGTGTTATGTTTTAAAATAATCTACTCTATATAAGTACTTAATTATTTTAAAACAGTACTTTTTTAATTTCTTTCAAATATAGTAATAAAGTTAATCTTTCAATGATTACAAACTTTCAAAAAAAATAAAATAAAATAATGAGCATTCAATTAAACAAAACTTAAAATTGTGAAGACTTATACAGGGCATTTAGCATATAGAATAAGAACAATATCTTACATGCCGTATCAACAACATAGTCAGAATTACATGAGAAATCACGTTTTCCTTCTTCAATTTTATGTTGACTTTTGTTTAAATTATAATTTCATTAAATAAAGATAAAAAATAGTTGTTTATTTTCAAGTTAATCGCATATCTAAGTAAGCAATCGTGATTCATTCATTAGAATGTAAAACCACAAAATTTATAATTACACAATTGAAGTTAATTTATTTATACATATTAAGATTAATTAGAAGATATTAAGATTAGTTTGTGTTAAGATAAAATTAGTTTGTTGTTTGTAATGTAACCATTTTTGTTTTCTTCTACCATTTGTTGTACAATGGCAGTACATATTCTATTAGGCTGTAAAAGTAAACTCAGGGAGTATTTTTTCTTCATCATGCTGCTCTCTCTTTGCCTTCTCTTTTGCCCTCTCTTTTCTTTTTCTAACATGGTATCAGAGCGGATTAATTAATCAAACATCCTTAGCTCAGTGATTGAGCTTCAAACATTTAATCTTCAATGGCTAGAGAGCAATCAAATGACCTCCAAAACCCGTTCTTCCTTCACAGTGCCGACCATCCCGGTTTAGTCTTGGTATCCAATCTTCTTAATGGCAACAATTACAACACATGGGAGAGAGCAGTCAGAATAGCACTGAACACCAAAAATAAATTGGGTTTCATAGACGGAACCTACGATCAACCGAGCAACACCGACTCCACTGCCGCAGCTTATTATACCATGAAAGTGCACGATCTGTCTGGACCGATTTGCGGCTTCGTTATCAGCAGAGCAATGCGCCGCATATCTACCAACTGAAATAGAGCGTGAACAACCTTGCTCAAGGGTCACTCCGCATCAACGCATATTATACGCGGATGAAAACAATCTGGGACAAACTCAAAACTTATCAACTAGCTCCAACCTGTCATTGTGGAAACATGAAGGTGTGGAATGATTATCAGGAGCAAGAGTTTGTCATGACCTTTTTAATGGGATTGAATCCTTCCTATGCTGCTGTTAGGGCCTAAATTCTAATGATGGAATGTTCTCCATCCATTTTGAAGGCCTTCTCGCTGGTGGTGTAAGAAGAGCGGCACCGTGCAATCGGCTTCGACGCATACACAGAAATGGCTCAAGGGTCTGGTTCTTCCGTTGCCCTAACTCAAGATAGGAGACGACCCACCTGTTCACACTGTGGACTTGTGGGCCACACTGTGGACAGATGCTACCGTCTGCATGGCCCATCGGGCCTCAAGCCCAAGCCCAAAATACACTCACCTGTTTTTAATGATGGACATGTCCAAACACAAGCCCAAGCTCGCAACGCCTCAACTCAATCTCGGCCCACTCCTGGAAACATATCATTTAATTTAACTAGTCCTAAATCCAGGCCCAGTTTTTCTTTTGCCCACCAAGCCTTGGCCCATGAAGAGTTTTTTCCAGAACACAAGTCTTCTTCCTCCTCGGGAACACACCCGATTACGCGACCAACGCCAAATTTCACTGCCTCCGTCAACACCTGCTTACCGGCACTTAATTCTGCTGCTCCTATCGATGATTTAAGCACATCGCAAATTCAGAACATTATTGCCCACCTAAGTGCACATTTCTACCACACGAGCTCCATCATCTCACTGGACAGCCTCACCCCACCAATCACGCCACTCCTAATCTTCACGCGGCAGGTATATCCTCCACACCCTTTTGCCTTTCCAATTTCACACACACACTTACCTCTAAATGCTGGATCATTGACTCTGGAGCCACACATCACATATGTTGCACACCCACCCTTTTCATAAATCTTAAACATGTTGCACCCATCCCAGTCACTTTACCAAATGGTAGTTCAGTGCTAGTTAATCAACTTGAAAATGTACTTCTCACCGACACCCTAACTCTACATGATGTTCTATTTGTTCCTCATTTTTCCTTTAACCTTGTCAGTGTCAGCATGTTGACCACCACCCACAACTGTATGGTTAATTTTTCTCTTCATTCTTGTGTCATCTAGGACCGCACTCGGGACTTGTTGATTAGGAAGGGTAGACGCATTAGCAACCTCTACTACTTAATTACTACATATTTTCCTTTTCCCACTGTTAATTATGTTTCCACTATCTCTAAAAGTAGCCTATGACATTTTAGAATGGGTCATCCTTCCTATGTAAAACTTCAGTATATTAATAAAGATTTACAGACTTCGAATATTTCTCATTGCGAAATTTGTCATTTTGGCTAAACAACGTAAATTGTCTTTTGTTTCTAAAAATAAATTATCTGACCATCTATTTGATTTAATCCACATCGACATTTGGGGTCCCTTTTCTACGCCCACTATCAAGGGATACAAATATTTTCTTACAATTATTGATGATTGCACTCGAACTACTTGGGTGTATCTCCTTTGTCAAAAGTCCGAAGTTCTTACAATTTTTTCTGACTTTTATACTCTCATCCTTATACAATATAAAATTCTTATTAAATCTGTGAGATCTGACAATGCACATGAGTTGAATTTTTATTTATTTTTCATGTCAAAAGGCATTGTTTTTTTATCATTCCTGTATTGAGACTCGCCAACAAAACTCTGTTGTCGAACGCAAACATCAACACATTTTAAATGTGGCACATGCCTTACTGTTTCAATCCTATGTTCCCATTGTCTATTGGGGCGATTGCATCTTGACTGTTGTTTACCTAATCAACCGTACACCTTCCCCTTTGTTGTCTAATAAAACTCCATTCGAATTATTAACTCACAAAAAACCATCTTATGATCATTTGCGTACCTTTGATTGTCTATACTACTACTCCACTCTCGATAGTCATCGCCATAAATTTTCACATCGTTCTAGGGCTTGTGTCTTCCTCGGTTACCCTTCGGGTTACAAAGGATACAAACTTCTCGACATCGAGAGCAATCAAATCATCATATCTCGTAATGTCATTTTTCATGAACATATCTTTCAGTTTCTTTCATCCCACTCACTTAGTCCTATTCACAGTGATCTTTTTCATGACCGTGTTTTACCTCTTCCTCTCCATATACCTACACAATCATCAGTTTCTCTTGATATACCGCATGAGTCTTCCCAAACACTATCATCTCGCCCTCTGCGTGTAACACGATCACCTTCTTATTTGTCTGACTATCACTGCTACCATACAGATACACATGCATTTTATCCCATTTCCTCATTCCTTACTTATAAAAAACTTACACCTCAATATTAAAACTTTATTTGTGTCATTTCCTCCCATACTGAGCCTACCAACTTTTCTGAGGCTATCCAGTCGGCTGTTTGGATGAACACTATGAATATGGAGCTACGTGCCTTAGAGAACAATAACACTTGGTCTATTGTTTCCCTCCCACCTGGGAAGAAAATTGTTGATTGTAAGTGGGTTTATAAAGTTAAATATCAAGCTGATGGGACCGTAGAAAGACATAAAGCCTGTCTGGTTGTTAAGGGCTACACACAACAATTTGGCATCTATTTCATTGACACTTTCTCTCATGTTGCAAAATTAGTTACTGTCAAAATTTTACTTTCACTGACTACTATCCATGGTTGGAGTCTGACTCAGTTGGACGTCACCAATGCTTTCCTTCATGGTGACCTTCATGAAGAAGTTTATATGACTATTCCTCCAGGCTATTCTTCTCGAGAGGGGAAGACTCTTCCACATCAACTCGTTTGCCGACTACACAAATCAATCTATAGGTTGAGACAGGCTTCCCGACAGTGGTTTCATAAGTTCTCACAAGTATTACTTCAAGAAGGTTTCCATCAGTCACAATGTGACCACTCCTTATTTGTCAAGTAGTAGGGTAATGTTTTTCTAGCATTGTTGGTGTATGTTGATGATATTGTTATTGCTGGTAATGATAATCAGGCTGTCGAAGAACTCAAAGTTACACTCAAACAAAAATTTAAAATGAAAAATTTGGGGACTCTCCGATATTTTTTGGACTTGAAATTGCAAGAAATGACACAGGAATCACCTTATACCAAAAAAATGTGTTGGATCTGTTAACTGAAACTGGATATCTTTGTTGTAAACCCTCATCTACTCCCATGGAACCCAATATTAAGATGTCTAAAGATGATGGAGAACTTCTGAGTGATATCACAAGTTATCGGCGACTGATTGAAAAATTGTTGTACTTAACCATCTCTCGCCCTTACATATGCTATTCTGTTAATAGACTGAGTCAGTTTCTTGCTGCTCCCAGGACCAGTCACCTTCAAGCTGCTTTGCGGATTCTCCAGTATATCAAGAGGACACCTGGACAAGGTCTCTTCTTCCCTTCATCATTTGCCATTCAGATTAAGGCATTTTCTGATGCTGATTGGGGGACATGTCCTGACACTAGAAGATCTCTAACTTGTTATTGTGTTTTTCTTGGGTCTTCATTAGTCTCATGGAAATTAAAGAAATAGCAAGTTGTATCTCGGTCATCTGCAGAAGCCATATCGTTCTATGACCAACACTACTTGCGAAATAATATGGATTCTGAAATTGTTACGAGATTTAAGGGTGCAACATCAAGGTCCTGCATTATTTTACTATGATAATCAGGCAGCTCTACACATTGCTTTAAATTCATTATATCATGAGAGAACAAAACATATTGAACTTGACTGCCATTTTGTTCATGAAAGGATTCAAGATGGTACATTTAAGACGATGCATATATCTATTCGGAATGAACTGGCAGATTTAATGATAAAGGCACTTTATCATACGCAGTTCGATAATTTATTGAACAAGATGGGTACAATAAATTTGTACTTTCCATCTTGAGGGGGAGTATTAAGATTAATTAGAAGATATTAAGATTAGTTTGTGTTAAACTGAAATTAGTTTATTGTTTGTAATGTAACCGTTTTTGTTTTCTTCTACCATTTGTTGTACAATGGCAGTATATATTCCATTAGGCTGTAAAAGTGAACTCAAAGAGTAGTTTTTTTTTCTTCATCATTCTGCTCTCTCTTTTGCTGCCCTCTCTTCTCTTCTTCTAATAATACGTTACAACTAATTTGTATCGCATGAAAATTAAATAGAAAAAAGTACAATTTGTTTATGCCAAAGACAAAAGTTATAAATTTTGAGGTGATATTTTCCCCATTTTAGAAGACAAAACTATCACGAGATGGAATTTTGCCTGCCCAGCCGACAACAGTAATATTAAATAGAGTCGGCGAGTACATTAGGAATATCCCTCTGAGTATTTTTTTATATGCATACATATAATTAAATGTTTTGAAATTTGCCAGATGTATGCAAAAAGGAAAATTTGTAATATTGGGTGGACATATATATAAATAATGGGAAGGATACAATTAATAGTGACTGGTCCATATCTATAAATATATGCATTGCTATCTACAACTGGAATGATGTTCATTTCTCATTTGGCGTTATTTTTGCATATGAATTTATGAGCACGGACTTAAAAACTACAGGAAATATGTGATCGTGTATAAAGTAGGCCAACCTAATTATGATACGATTGACAGTGATCGTGTACACAAACAGACCTTTTCTATTGTAACTACATAAAGCTGCCAACTGCTGCTCTATATGGGTATTAGTTTAGGTGCTGATTTGAACGGCAGATGCTCGCTCCGTTGGGTATTTTTTTGATTAGCACCTAATTCTTTTATTTAAAAAATAATTAATTAGAAAGTATACCTTACTAACTAGTTTATAACATCGGTCATATGTGTTGTTAGTCACGGATGAATATAAAAATGTATTTAAACTTAAAAAATTAAAACCATATTTATATTTTAATAAACATTATTTATTAAATAATAATATTGAAACAAAAATATTTAAAATTTATTTTTAAATATAAAATAAGCATTTAAAACACTAAAACAATTCTTATATAATGTTAATAAATTTTAAAAATCTTTGGCTAAGTTAAATAATATGAATAGTTTACAATACGATATTATTTTATATGTAAAAAATTCTGACTCTTATATTTTTTGTAAAGACAATATTGGAAAAGCCACTTTTTTTAAAAAAGAGATTTGTTATGAAGTGAAAAATTGAGCCATAAACTTGTGTACTAAGCAACATGAGGAGAGAAAAAACGTGATGACTACCATATTGTCACATGCATTGTAAACTCTAACAACCCTTCCCCTTGACTAAAACAAGATTAATTATTAACTCTACACGTGACTATCTAATTACTTGCTTTAAATACAATAAAAGTAATTAATAATAATTCGACCAGCTCATTTTACGTATTTTATTTACCTCAGTTAAAAAACAAGGTAATTTTATTTACCTATATACAAATATATATATATATATATATTTTATAAATTTAAATTTTTAAAAAACCAAAAAATTACTAACTTCACATGATTCATTGTTAACTCCTTTTACCCAGTTCCCATTGTCATCAACCCCCTCGACTTTACCGTCTTCACTCCCAAATATTTTTTCCACGAACATTTCTACATCATCTCTTTTAATTCCTTCCTTCTCACTTCCATTCAAACCCTCCTGGCAAGGAATATATGGTGTCCTAGATAACTGCAACACCATCTCCCAATCAACCCCGCTGAAGAAACTATGGCTCTTGATTCCCTCCACTGTGATCCTCTGCTTTGGGTTCTTTTCCAAGAGCTTTCCGATCAAGTCCCTCAACGCCGTCTTTTCACCCACTAGGTCCGGCGTCTTCATCAGGATCCGGTAGAACGTTTCCTTCCTGGTCGGACCCTTGAACGGTGTCCTCCCGTACAGCATCTCGTATAGAACCACCCCTAGGGACCACCAGTCCACTTCGAAATCGTGGCCGTCGCCGGATATGATTTCCGGTGCCACGTACTCCTCCGTTCCGACGAACGAGTTGGATTTCTCCGATGAGTCCGTCTCTGTCTCGGATGACGATTCAGGATGAGGGGCAGAGTCGTCCGGCAAGATTCCGGAGTTGCACCACCTTTGGAATAGCGAGAACCGTTTCTTCCTCACTGATTCACTTTTCTGGATCGAAATGGGAGATGGCGATGATTGGGCAGATCTAGGAGAGAGCTTTGTGGAGAGGTCGAAATCGACGAGCATTATATGGCCATTCTCTTGAATCATTATGTTTTCGGGCTTTAAATCTCTGTACACGATCCCTTGATTGTGCAAGTACTCCATTGCGAGAACTAATTCAGCCGCATAAAACCTATATATATAAACCAAATCAACACCATAAATTCAAATGTAGAAAACATGAATCAATCATCAACCAAAATGTGGAGAACATGACTCGAAACTCTGAACAGTACTCTTTAATGGAAACACATAATGTATCCTTCGTTTCTCAGTATCCAAACGGAAATTACTTCAATCATTGAAGTCGATTTCAGAAATTCTAATCACGACAAGACAAAAGGCATATAAATTTACAGCCACAAATAGGCAGTTGAATCGCAAAATTTTTCAACGGGCCAAAAATAAAACCCCGGCCAGGTTCCCGCTTGGCTGCGGAAAAAACGAAAACAAACAGAAATTTGAACAGAACAAGTGGGGATCAATTTTAATTCCATTTTCATGGGAGCCAAACAGGAAAGAAATATAAAAAATACATAACCTGGGGTTAAGCAAAGATTTCAAGAAATGAAGTTCAACAACGTATAAGGAGAACAACAGGATAATTACCTAATAATATCATCAGAAAACATTTTCTCGGTCTGCTTTTTCCTGAGAAAATTAAGGTCACGCCCTGGGCAATAATCAATGGCATATCCCACAACCTTTTCAGTAGCCAAGACTCCTCTAAGTCGCGGTAATAACGCGTGATCGAAACGCTTCAAGACCTGCTGCTCGAAAATAACCCTCTTGTACTCATTTCCATCTTTTCCATCGTGGTGCTTCTTCTTCTCGATGGAATCTCTGAGTATAACCTTCAAAGCGAGCAGCTCCCCTGCAGATTCCTCCTCCTCCTCCTCCTCTCTGACCAAAAACACCACGCCCTTGGCGCCACGCCCTAGCGCCGAAACCACCATAAGCCGATCGAAATCCAGAGTAGGCACCGTGTGCAGCGGGGATCCACAGAGCAGCTCATGGTCGCTCATGGCAGGATGAGAAATTATCATCCAGAAGATCACCGTCTGGCGTCAGGTGAAACCTGGAGGTTGGGAGAGTGTGGGGTGTCTTTTGTTGTTTATTGCTGCTGTTGTTGTTAGTTGTTTGTTTAGCGCCTTATAAGGAAGAGGACGATTTCCCTGTTTTTCTTGCCGATGAAGATTTCTTTTAGAGAGGAATTTATAAAAAAAATTGACGGAAACGAGTTTTGTTAAAAAAAAAAAAAAAAAGCGCGATTTTTACCGTTTTACTGTGACTTAACATTTGATTTATTACTGATGATCGACTAACGGCGTTGGTCTGGAATTTTGGCACGTGAGAGTCTAAGGCTAAATTGTGACACGTGGCATGATCTGGGAGAGTTGTTGACGAGAAATGAAAAGTGGAAAAAGGTGGGTTGCGCGTAGCTGACGCCTTCTAGAAGGCGTGGGGAGCAGGGAATTTCCGGAGCAGTCAAAGGTAGATTCCAGCAAACTAAAACATTGGCATGTTTGTTGGAGTCCCAAAGTTTTTTTTTTTTTTTTTTTTTTTTTGGGGGTTAATTGCTTTTCCGTGATTTGGGCGGTAGAGCCATTTTTTATAAATTGAAATAAAAATATAAATATTTTACAAATCTAAATGGTGTAAGATTTATTTATAAATTGAAATTTAAAATAATATTTTATACTAATAGGACTTGTAATTTTCCTTCAAAATAAATACATTTTCAAAATGCTTAATTACGTATCTGGTCCATCGCCTTTTATCTCTTTTCTAATTATATTTTAATTATCAAAATTAAATACTTTTTACTATTTAAATAACTTTTTAGTTGATTTTTAAATAAATAAAAACTACATTATAAAAAATAAATAATGGTTATCTTATGAGTTAATATATTCAATTTAAAGTCATAATCAAGTTTTAAAATATTCAAATATAATTCACTAAATTGCCATTTATTTCAAACCTTGTCTTTTAACTCATACTATCTAAATAAGTTCTACTAATTTTGCTTAAATTTCATTGTAAATTTAACAAGCCTGAATCATATAATTAGTTTTGATAACATAATTTTTTAAAAAATATGATAATATGTAAACAAATATTTATTTGGACAAATAAATCACATTATGAATTATTTAAATTTCATGGTCGTGAATGTTTATATCTCTTCTCATTCCACCTCTTCCTCTTCCATACTATTTTAATTAATTTGTAACTTTATTTATAATCCCATCTACCCCCTATAAATGGAGGTTGTAAAAAACTTCCTAAGATGATTAATTTAAATAAATATTTTTTTAAAATCTATTTTCTTATATTCTATTCTTATTTATTTTATATTATTTTATTTAATCGTTGTCGTATATTTATAAATTTATAATATATTATTAATATAAGTTCGATTTTTTATAGTAGATATTTTTAGTTTATCCATTCATATATGATCCACTAATCTTAACATGGTTAATTCATCAAATATCTAAGTTCATAATATTATTATTATTACTATTTATAATGTTTATATATGAATATTCTTTTATTAATTCATTTTTTTTAGATTATGGATTCCATATATTTTTATATTATATTTTTAATATAATTGATATATTTTATGATGATTTTATCATGTTAAAATTTATTGAGTACAATTTGTGAGTTTTTAAAATACTTTATAATTGATATTTGGCACTGAAATTTATTTAAATATTGTGTTATGAAAATAAAATGTAACACCCCAAGTATATTATTATTATTTTTTTTCTCAATTTATTTTATTTTGTAATTATTGAAATTTTATTTGATTTTTTATTTGATTTAATTTAATTGATGAAAATAAAAATAATAATAATGATAAAATTGGGTAAAAATATTATTTGGGATTTAATTGAAATTGACTTTGAGAAAAAAGGTGTGAAAATTTGAATTATG
>NW_019014684.1:608873-630343 GCF_000150535.2 Carica papaya
CCACGTGGGCGATCCGCGTGCGCGCGATAGGACGGCCCATATCCGTTCCCGCGCGCACGGACGGCCCAGATCAAACATGCGCACGGACGGCCCATATTTAATCCTAATTAAATCGCCATCGAACGGTCCAGATTTAATCTTGATGGACGGTTGAGATTAAAAGGCAAAGGGTATAAATACCCCCACCCACACCTGACCAAAGAAACCCTAGCCGCCAGTGCTCGCTGGAGAAGAAGAACCAGACGCCGGAGGAGCCGGCCGCCGCCACCCGCCGCCGCACCGGGGAAGTTTTCGACTGCCGATCGAGGTAAATTTTCTCTCCCTTGCTCGTTTTTCGACGCTGAGTCCACCTGTGGCCAAACTGGAGCCAAACCACCGGCCAAACGGCCGGAAAACCCAGTCGAAACCCAGCGGCGTCGCTGCGCCCCTCCTCGGTTTTTGCCTCCGATGAGGCCCTTCCCGGCCTCCGTTTGATACAAATTTTATACCACTGTGATCACCGTTCTTTTCTCTATAGGTTTATCAGAGCTAAACATCAAAACGCGACTCACACCGGAGGAGCCGCCGCACCCGAGAGCACCGCCGCCGGTAAGTTTCGATTTTTCGGCCCACCGAGAGCCCTAGGGTTGTTCTATCGCAGGGACCGATGCAAGCGTGGCCGAATTCGGTTGAAAACGGCCAACCCGAGGCGAATTACCGCCGCAAGCGGCGGTGCCGTCGCCGGAGCACGGCGGAGCCGCCGTGCCTGAATTGCGATATGGGAAAAATTCAGAAAAAATTAGAAACAGCCTGTAGGCGCACTGTAGAGCCGTATTCAGACCCCGAAACAAGTAAGGACCCATCACCCTATTTCCTATCACGGTATTAAAGTTCAATAAATGATAAAACGGTATTTTATGAATCAATAGATGTGTGAAATTATTTAAGGTCGCTAATGGAGCCCGAGTCTGGTATATTTGTCGGTCAGTGTGTTTGTTCTATTTTACAGTTTTAAATGTAGTATGATGTCTGATGTTTTCATTTCATAGTTTCATGTGCATATGTCACTGTTTTATTGACTATGGGTTGAATGACTAAGAACCCGATGTTGTGTGTTGTCTTGTTTGGCATAGACTACTGGTTTGCATGTTTGTGTGTAATTGATGATGGTGACTGAGGAAAAAAAAAGAATAAAAGGTTACGTGAATTGATAAATGGATAATGTGGACAGCCTGACTAGATATCCTGGAGATGGTGGACGGACCGGGTCCATAGGGAACCCTACCGGGAACGTGGTCTCTCATACCGGACGAGGGTATTGAGATCATTGATTTTTGGTGCCCATACCGGACGGGGTATGGGGGACGACTTCTGGAATCAGGTTATAAATGTTAAGGGTTCACGGGTAGCGGGACCCCTATGGATCCCCATGGATACTAGTAGGCTGGTAAATGAGGAAAATGTATTGTTTAATGATTGAAAATACAAAGGCGTGGTAAGTATTATGTTATACAGTTCATATGATTTTCATGATGATGATAATGTTATTGTTTTCATATGTTGTTTTATGGATCTCACCGAGATAAGTGGACAGTAAAGGTTTTTATGTTAATAAACGAGTTTATTATAAATTATGCTCCATTGGTCTTTTTGTTGTTTTCTACCCACCTTTACCTCCGTGGCGGTGAGATAGTGTGATGTCTTTACTGGGCTGGTGTAGCTCATTCCTTATTTAACCATTTCAGATCAGGAAGACATTGTTCCCGAGTCCGTTCCGCAGGAAGACGACGAAGGGGACGCCTAAAGACTCCGTAGTTATATTTATAGTTCTTATTTTCGAGTATCTCTTTTAGTTAGTTTGTTCTTCTATATTTTGAGCACGTTTTTAGTTTTTGTGTAAGGGATGTTAATTAAAATTTTTATTACGCTTCCGCATTTGACATTTTATTACGCTTCCGGGGCCGTTACAGTTGGTATCAGAGCCGCGTTCCTCGGACCCATCCCTTACACAATAATGCTTAGAGAAATATTCACCGATAAACCATTACTCAACCATTCCTTATGAAATGCAGGTGCAGAGAAATAAGGAGAGGAAGACCCCCACTAAACCGAGCGGCCCAGGATAATTTACTTCGAGAGGATGTAGACAGGCTATTTGAGATGATGGAAGGATTCATAGCTGCCCAGCAAGGGCGAGAGGAGAGAAGGGAGTTACACAACCCTCCTCCACTACCGCAGGTTGAGCCTCCGCTACAGCAGGCTGATCCCGAGCCACCCCGGCACGAGTCTGCTCCTCCACAGTACCACCCGGCACCACTACCGCAGTACAACCCGGTGCTCCAGCCACGGTACTACCCGGCACGGCCATAACACGACCCAGTGCCCTCAGCATATCAGCAAGTGCCACCAAAGGACCCCCCAGTCTATCCCCAGCCGGGTCCAGTCCTTCCTCCACGGGACTCCGCTCATTCCTTGATCGACCCGGGCTACATAGAGAGGTACAGGAGACTGAACCCCTCCACCTTTGCAGGGGGATCCTCTTTTGAAGAGGCCCAGTACTGGCTGGCGGAGACTGAGAGAGCTTTCAAGATCTTGGGAGTAGTCCCTGAGCAGAGAGCTGCCCTTGCTTCCTTCATGCTGGTAGGGAAAGCAGGACGTTGGTGGGAGCTAAAGCAGGCCACCCTGTTTACACCAGTCACTTGGGAGCAGTTCCTAACGGCCTTCCATGCAGAGTATCTCCCTGAGCACATCCGACACCTAAAGGAAACGAGTTTGTTCAACTGGTTCAGGGAAACATGACAGTATCAGAGTATGCTTGTAAGTTCCTCGAGTTGGGCCGATACTCCCCGGAGACATTGATGGATGAGGGCTAAAAGGCCAGGAGATTCCAGTCGGGTCTCCGTCAGAGATCAGGCAACACTTGGTAGTACTGGAGCTCAAGACATATTCAGCAGTCCTAGCAAAGGCACAGATAGTGGAAAGAAGCTTCAGCACCCATCCTCAGCCAGGAGGGAATTCCCGACTCTCAGCTCCGTTCCGCATGCCAGCACCCACGGCGCCTGCCCAACCAAACAAGAGGCTCAGACCAGTCATCCAGGCCCCTCCTCAGGCTCCAGGGGCAGCACGTGGGAAAATTTGTCAACACTGCGGCAGAGATCACGGGGACCGACCCTGCTACCGCCTTAACAACACTTGTCGCATTTGTGGCAGTGCCCAACATTATGCCAGAGAATGCCCGAGGAACCAGAATCAAGGGAGGCCTCCTATCCAGGGTAGAGCTTACAACCTTACCCAGCAGGATGCCGATGCTGACCCGGATGTGGTACATGGTATGTATACTATATGTGACCATATTGCTCATGTTTTATTTGATACTGGTGCATCGCACTCTTTTGTTTCACATGCTTTTACTTCTAAAATTAATGTATCACTTGATAAACTTGAATCACTGTTGTTTGTGTCTACTACTGGGGGTGAAACACTACTAGGGGAAGCTATCTATAGGGCTTGTGCCGTGGAGATAGCAAATAAAAAACTGAGTGTAGACCTGATAGGGTTTGACATGGGGGATTTTGATGTAATCTTATGAATGGATTGGCTAACGGTGTATCACGCCACCATAGATTGCTTCAATAAGAAAGTTGTATTTAATCCTCCTAACGAGGAGCCATTTACAAATTAATAAAATTATTCAGTACGTATTCCTTGATGGTAAGTTTTCTTAACTTCTAGTACCTTAATCTTGCTGTTTTCTCTGACTAGGCAAGCCCAAGAAGGAAATTTATATTCAAGAGATTCCTGTAGTCTGAGACTTTCCAGATGTGTTTTCCGGACGAACTGCCCGGTCTGCTAGTGGACAGAGAAGTCGAGTTCACTATAGACCTACAGCTAGGTACCCAGCCCATTTCGGTTGCTCCTTACCGCATGAGCCGCATTGAGATGGAAGAGCTGAGGAAACAGATCACTGAATTGCAAGACAGTGGTTTTATTAGACATAGTGTGTCCCATTGGGGTGCCAGAGTCACTTTTGCAAGGAAGAGAGATGGAACGTTGAGACTGTGCATTGATTACAGAGGATTGAACAAGGTCACGATCAAAAACAAGTATCCCCTCCCCCGGATTGATGACCTCTTCGATCAGCTACAGGGTGCACAAGTCTTTTCTAAAATAGACATACGATCAGGTTACCACCAGGTGAAGATAATAACAGAATACATCCCCAAGACGGCCTTCTGAACCAGGTACGGACACTATGAGTTCCTGGTCATGCCATTCGGGCTAACCAATGCCCCGACAATCTTTATGGATCTGATGAACAGGGTCTTCAGAGAGTTCTTGGATCAATTTGTCATCGTGTTCATTGATGATATCTTAGTCTACTCAAAAAGTAGAGAAGAACATGCTCACCATCTGGCCTAAGTTTTGCAGGTCCTTAGAAACAAGAGACTATATGCGAAGTTGAGTAAGTGTGGATTCTGGCTTGAGCAGACTGCCTTCCTAGGACACATCATATCGAAGGAAGGGGTATCAGTGAATCCTGAAAAGGTTGAAGCGGTACTTGGTTGGTAGAAACTGACATCAGTTAAGAAAATTCGTTGCTTCCTGGGAATGACAAGTTATTACCGCAGGTTCGTTGAAGGATTCTCCAATCTAACAGCTCCTCTAACCCGACTCACAAAGAAGAATGCCAAGTTTGAGTGGAATGAAGACTGCGAAAGAAGTTTTTCAGAATTAAAGAAGTGGCTGACCACTGCACTCGTGCTAGCCTTACCGAGTGGATCGGGAGGATATACAGTTTATAGTGTTGCCTCCTATCTGGGCCTGGGTTGTGTCCTGATGCAGCATAGAAAGGTTATAGCATACGGGTTCAGACAGTTAAAGAATCATGAGAAGAACTATCCCACCCATGACTTGGAACTGGCCGCAATCATTCATTCCTTGAAAACCTGGTGCCATTATTTGTACGGAGAGACCTTTCAGATCTATACCGATCACAAGAGTTTGAAACACATATTCACTTAGAAGGATCTCAACATGCGTCAGAGAAGGTGGATGGAACTCCTTAAGGACTATGATTGTGACATCTTATACCATCCGAGTAAGGACAACGTGGTAGCAGATGCCCTCAGCAGGAAAAGTGCAGGTATCTTAGCCCATTTGATGGTTTCAGAATGCAGACCAATTGGGGCCACACAATAGGTTTGACTTCATGATCTGAAGAGAGTCACATGTTTGGGCCGCCTGACAGTCCAGCCCGAGTTAATTCAGAGAATAAGGGAAGCCCAGACAGTTGACCCCGCCCTGGTAGCCCGCAAGAAGGATGCAGAACAGGGACGGAGCTCAGAATTCTGAATATCTGCCGATGGACTACTTCATTTCCAAGACAGAGTGTGTGTCCCAGATGACAGTGAGTTAAAAAGGGACATCATGACGGAATCCCATAGCTCGAAGTTTGCCATGCATCCAGGAAGTACCAAAATGTACCACAGCATGCATCCCCAGTTTTGGTGGCATGAGATGAAGAGAGACATAGCCGACTTTGTATCTAAATGCTTGGTATGTCAGTAGGTCAAGGCAGAGCATCAGCGCCCAGGTGGGTTACTTCAGCCTTTGCCAATCTCGGAGTGGAAGTGAGAACATATCACCATGGACTTCGTATCGGGGCTACCCAAGGCACGTTCAGGACATGATGCCATATAGGTAATTGTTGACCGACTTACCAAGTCTTCCCACTTCTTAGCCATCAAGATGACCGATCCCTTGGACAAGTTGGCAAGAATATACATCCGGGAAATAGTCAGATTGCATGGAGTTCCAGTGACAGTGGTATTCGACAGAGACCCCAAGTTCACTTCTCAGTTTTGGAGTAGCTTTCAGCAAGCTATGGAAACAAAGTTGTCTCTTAGTATTGCCTTCCATCCTCAGACTGATGGACAATCAGAAAGGACAATCCGTACACTTGAGGATATGCTTCGAGCTTGTGTCCTTGACTTTGGGGGCCATTGGGACGATCATCTGCCCCTGATAGAGTTTGCCTACAACAATAGCTACCAAGCGAGCATCGACATGGCTCCGTATGAGGTGTTATATGGGCGCCCATGCAGATCACCAATTTGCTGGGAGGAAGTGGGCGATAGAAGATTGTTCAGCCCGGAGTTGGTAAACGAGACCACGTCCAAGATAGTTAAAATCAAGAAGAACATTCAGACAGCTCAGAGTAGGCAGAAGAGTTATGCAGATACCCGTAGGAGAGACCTAGCATTTGAGAAAGGCGATCGGGTGTTTCTTAAGGTCACTCCTTTCAAGGGAATTAGTAGGTTTGGCAGGAGGGAAAAATTAAACCCCCGGTATATTGGACCCTTTGAAATATTAGACAAGATTAGTACTGCTGGCTACAGACTAGTACTGCCTCCAGAGCTCTCCAGAGTCCACAACGTGTTCCACATATCCATGCTACAAAAGTACAACCCGGACCCTTCTCATGTCTTGGATCATGAACCGCTTCCACTCCAAGAGGACTTGTCTTATGAAGAAGTACCAGTCGGTATCACGGACCGAAAGAGTAGAATTCTCCGCAACCGGGAATTACCATTTGTAAAGGTCGTGTGGCAGAACCACACGCCCAGGAAGGCTACTTGGGAGCTGGAATCGGAATTTAGAGCCCAGTATCCCCATTTGTTCGACCAAGAGTAAGAGGCAAATTTGGGGGACCAAATTTCTTTAAGGAGGTGAGAGTTGTAACACCCCAAGTATATTATTATTATTATTATTATTTTCAATTTATTTTATTTTTTAATTATTGGAATTTTATTTGATTTTTTATTTAATTTAATTTAATTGATGAAAATAAAAATAATAATAATGATAAAATTGGGTAAAAATATTATTTAGATTTAATTGAAATTGATTTTGGGAAAAAGAGGTGAAAATTTGAATTCTGGGGGTGTTTTTGAAAAGAAAATCGAAAACCGGAGGTCAAAGCACAATTTAGAAAAGTTGTGCCACGTCAGCAGCCACGTCAGCGGCCCGGTCAGCAGCCCCGGCCAACCAGGATGTGCCGCGTGGCAAGGAAACGCTGACCAGGGGACGGGCGTCGTGGGCGATCCGCGTGCGCCTGATCGGACGGCCCAGATTCGTTCCCGCGCGCACGGACGACCCAGATCAAATGTGCGCACGGACGGCCCAGATCAAACGTGCGCACGGACGGCCCAGATTCACGCGCACGGACTGCCCAGATTCAATCAGGCACGGACGGCCCAAATTGCATCGCGATGAACGGCCCATATTTAATCCCAATTAAATCGCCATCGAACGGTCCAGATTTAATCTTGATGGACGGTTGAGATTAAAAGGCAAAGGGTTAAATACCCCCACCCACACCTGACCAAAAAAACCCTAGCTGCCAGTGCTCGCCGGAGAAGAAGAACCAGACGCCGGAGGAGCCGGCCGCCGCCACCCGCCGTCGCACCGGGGAAGTTTCTGACCGCCGATCGAGGTAAATTTTCTCCCCCTTGCTCGTTTTTCGACGTTGAGTCCGCCTATGGCCAAACTGGAGCCAAACCACCGGCCAAACGGCTGAAAAACCCAGCCGAAACCCAGAGGCGTCGCCGCGCCCCTCCTCGATTTTTGCCTCCGATGATGCCCTTCCCGGCCTCCTTTTGATGGAAATTTTATACCATTGTGATCACCGTTCTTTTCTCTACAGGTTGATCGGAGCCAAACATTAAAACGCGACTCACGCCGGAGGAGCCGCCGCACCCGAGAGCACCGCCGTCGGTAAGTTTCAGTTTTTCGTGATTTTTCAGCCCACCGAGGGCCATAGGGTTGTTCTATCGCAGGGACCGATGCAAGCGTGGCCGAATTTGGCCAAAAACGGTCAAAAACAGCCAACCCGAGGTGAATTGCCACCGCAAGCGGCGGCGCCGTCACCGGAGCACGGCGGAGCCGCCGTGCCAAAATTGTGATATTGGCCGAAAGGGGCCCTGGGTCTAATTTGGGATTTTTTGGGACACGTGCAGGTACCATATGTGCGTTTTAGTTCCCCGGGAAAAATTCGGGAAAAATTAAGGACAGCTTGAATGCACACTGTAGAGTCGTATTCATACCCCGAAACCAGTAATGACCCCTCACCCTATTTCCTATCACGGTATTAAAGTTCATAAATGATAAAATGGTATTTCATGAATCAATAAATTTGTGAAATTATTTAAGGTCGCTAATGGAGCCCGAGTCTGGTGTATTTGTCGGTCAGTGTGTTTGTTCTATTTTATAGTTTTAAATGCAGTATGATGTCTGATGTTTTCATTTCATAGTTTTTTGTGCATATATAACTGTTTTGTTGACTATGGATTGAATGACTGAGAACCCGATGTTGTGTGTTGTCTTGTTTGGCATAGACTACTGGTTTGCATGTTTGTGTGTGATTGATGATGGTGACTGAGGA
This sequence comes from Carica papaya, assembly GCF_000150535.2. The sequence goes on from NW_019014684.1 coordinate 617,296, forward strand.
AAAAAAAAGAATAAAAAATTACGTGAATTGATAAATGGTGGACGGACCGGGTCCATAGGGAACCTGACTGGGAACGTGGTCTCTCATACCGGACGGGGTATGGAGACCTTCTGTGTTTTGGCGCTTATACCGGACGGGGTATGGGGACAGCCCGTTTCACCCTCATACTGGACGGGGTATTGAGGTTCATGGTTTTGGTGATCATACCGGACGGGGTATGGGGACAGCTCTGGAATCAGGTTATAAATGTCAAGGGTTCACGGGTAGCGGGACCCCTATGGATCCCCATGGATACTAGTAGGCTGGTAAATGAGGAAAATGTATTGTTTAATGATTGAAATGCAAAGGCGTGGTAAGTATTATGTTATACAGTTCATATGATTTCATGATAATGATAATGTTATTACTTTCATATGTTGTTTTATGGATCTCACCGAGATAAGTGGATAGTAAAGGTTTTTATGTTAATAAACGAATTTATTATAAATTATGCTCCATTGGTCTTTTTGTTGTTTTCTACCCACCTTTACCTCCGTAGCGGTGAGATAGTGTGATGTCTTTACTGGGCTGGTGTAGCTCATTCCTTATTTAACAATTTTAGATCAGGAAGACATTGTTCCCGAGCCCGTTCCACAGGAAGACCGCGAAGGGGACGCCTAAAGACTCCGTAGTTATATTTATAGTTCTTATTTTTGAGTATCTCTTTTAGTTAGTTTGTTCTTCTATATTTTGAGCACGTTTTTTGGTTTTTGTGTAAGGGATGTTAATCAAAATTTTTATTACGCTTTTGCATTTGACATTTTTAATACACATATTTCATTCTAAATTTCCGGGGTCGTTACATAAAATAATAAAAAAACGAACCATTTATAATAATGTAAGATCCTAATAAATTTTTTCATTACTGGAAAATGTTTAAACTATGAAAATGTAATTGTCAACGATATTTTTTCTTATAATTAGTGCAAAATATTAGAAAAAAAAAAATGACAAGGATATCGAACGTAAATATATCGACGAATGTCGATATATAGATGATTGGTCAAAATGAAGAGACGCGATATGAATAGAATTTGACTCACTTGATAATTGAATGTTTTATGGACCGGTAGTTCATACACCAAATGACATAAAACTAATTAGATATAAATGAGTGCAAAAAACCAAAACTAAAAAGTAAAGTTGTTTGATATAAAGTTTGACTTGTAGCTCAATAATTTTCACAAATATTCAATATTGATTGTGAACAGACATATTTTTCTACTGTGAATGCTATAATATTTTAATATTTTATAAATATTAGTAATACATAAAAATTTCAAAATACATTTAATAAATATAATTACTACATATTTATAAATTCTCAATTAAATTAATCCAATAATGGCAAATATTTTTATATCAATTGAAATAATTTGAACATATACAATAAAGTCCTTTTAGTGAATATTTATTGAAATAAAGTTATAAGGATGGTTTACATGTCCATGTATTTTTATTAAAAAATCACATGTCAATTTGTTATAATTGAACCTTAACAAATAGAATTCATGTTCATTCATCAATATATGTAAAAAATATCTTAAAAAAATTTTACACGGATAAAATACATCCCTTAAGCATTCTCATGGTTATTCAATCAATTGATTTACATAAAAATTCTTTTTGTTCTGATCAAAATAATTAAAATTTATTTGGTCTTAAAAGTATTTTTTTTAGTGTGATATGTGCATTCTTGTATCTTACTAGTAATACTTGACTTAATATAATATTTTATGTATATTTATTAGAAAAATATATATATTTCACACAAAAAAATAAAATGTGGTTAACACATCTATTTAGATATATTCAAAAAACAATAGACATAAATTTATTTGATTCAAAATGATCAAAATAACAAATAATTGATTATGTAGATATGGTGTATTTATACAATTCACATCAAGCTTCAAAAAATATTATTTTTTAATGTATGGTGGTATAATAATATCATGATGGTGTACAAAATAAACAATAATCACAATTCATCAAAATCATGCAAAAGTACTTATTATTTAAAAAAATAAGTTCGAAATATGTATGATCGAGATTAATGATTTAACATATTCAAAAAATATGTGATCTCCCTTGTAAAAGAAATGTACCAACAATAATTTATAAGGATAATATTATATGCATAACCATATTAAAAGAAATTATGTATTAAATGATACATAATAAAATATATTTCACATTTTTTTCCACGAATGATCTTTAAAAGTGGTGATATGAGGTTCAACAAATTTGTTCAAGCGATAACTTAATAGATTTATTTATCAAATTATTATCTATTGTTACATTTGAGAAATTAGCATACAATATTTGTAACACCCTAAAATAAAATTGTATGTAATTTAAAATTAATAAATATAATTTTTAATTTATTTTTCATTTAATTTAGGGTAAAAATAAAGTAAAAATTGAAGGAGAATGAAATTGAAAACAATTTTGGGGGAAAAAGGATAAAAATTTAGGTTATGAGAGTATTTTTGAAAGAAAAATCGAAAACCGGTGATCAAACTGCAATTTAAGAAAATTCTGCCATGTGGGCAATCCGCGTGCCCGCGATCGAACGGCTCAAATCCGTTCCGGCGCGCACGGATAGCTCAGATGCATTTCTTTCCCAAATGTGATCGGATGGTCAGATTTGAACGCGATCGGACGGTCCAGATTAGATCGTGATAGACGGCTCAGATTGAATCGCGATGAATGGTCTAGATTCACTCCCTATTTAATCGCGATCGGACGATCCAGATCAAACGTGATGGACGACTCAAATCAAAAGCAGACAGATATAAATAGCCCCCATTCGCACCAAACCCTAACCCTAGCCGGAGAAAAAGACCCGGCCGCTGGGAAAGAGACCCACGTCACCCGCCGTCGCACTGGAGCTTTTTCCAACCGCCAAAAAAGGTAAAAAAAATTTTTTACTCGAAATTCAATTTTAAGAATACCTATGGCCAAATCGGAGTAAAAAGACCAGCCAATTGGCTGAAAAACGACGGTGAAACCCGGCGGCGCCGCCACAAGAAATTTCACAAAATGCCTCCGATGAGACCCTTTTAGTTTTCCGTTTTGTGTAATTTTTTTACCGTTGTGATCACCGTGTCCTTTTATACAGGTTGACTGGAGCAAAACACCCAACCGCAACTTGAGCCGGAGGAGCCGCCGCACTGAAGAGCCCCGCCGCCGGTGAGTTTTGATTTTTTATATTTTTTCCGCCAACTGAGTCCTTTTAACGTGTTTTCTCGCAGGGATCGATGCAGAATCAACCGAATTCGGCTGAAAACAACCGACCCGAGGCAGACCACGACCGCTCACCCAATGACGTCGCCGAACCACGGCGGAGCCGCCGTGCCAGAATTCCAAAATTGGCCAAGTGGGCCCTAGGACTAATTTTGGGTTTGTTTGAGATATTTGTAGGTACTATTAGCGCGTTTCAATTCTCGAAGAGAAATTCAGAAAATCCAGAAATCGCCCGTAGGCGCAGTCAAACAATTTAGCTTTTCAGGTATCAAATCGAGTAAGGATTCCTCACTCTATTCCCTATCATAGAATTGAAGTCTAAATAAATAATAATACAATATTTGTGTGAATTTAGAAAATGTGCATAATTAATTACGGATTGCTAATGGAGCGAGAACTGGAAATTCTCTAATGTTGCTTTGTTGATTGTTTTACAGTTCAAATGCGTGTTAGTACCTTATTAATTGATTTTATGGCTTTGAATACATGTATGGTTTATTCTATGTGTTTACTGTTGAATCGAAAAAAATGAAGATTAAACGGTAAAAATTGTGTGATGAAATGAAGAGATGAAACGAATAGATGAAACAACAACCTTATTGGATATTCTGGAAGATGGTGGACAAACCGGGAATATAGAGAACCTTATCGTAAATATTGTCTCATACCGGATGGGGTATGGAGACTTGATAATTCGGCACTCATATCGGATGGGGTATGGGGATGACCCGCTTCACTCTCATACTGGACGGGGTATTGAGGTTTGGTAAATTGGTGTTCATACTGGATGGAGTATGAGGACGGTCCATAATTGAGAATATTAAATGAAATAGGTCACGTGTAACGGAGACATCTTTATGAACTCACATGAATACCAGCAGACTAGTAAAAAGAGTGGCAATTATTGTTTGATTTATTGATGATGGATATAGATTTATAATATATGCTATGATTGCTGATTATGCATGAAATTGTGATCTGAATAATATTATTGTCTGTATATATTATTTTTATAAATCCCACTATGGTAAGTGAACGGTAAATGATTTTTATGATTAATAAATGAGTTTGCTAAATTTAGTGCTCTATTAGTATTTTTTGATTTTATATCAACTTTTACTTCTGTGTCGGTGATATAGTGTGATATTTTTATTGGGATAGTACAACTCATCCCTTATTTAACCATTTCAGATCAAGAGAAACATGTTCTAAAGCTCAATCCACAAGAGAATTGCGAGTAAATGCTAAATTTTTTTATTTCTTGTGATTCTTTCAAAATGGTGAATTCTGTAACACTGTTTGGTAATTTCAGTTATTCGTGTAAGAAATATAAACGCTGAATATTTATTACGTTTCTGTACTTTAATTATCTTTTATTTCATTTGAATATTTTCAGAATCGTTACAATATTAGTGTATATAGACAGGTAAAAAAATAATATTTTTATCATTTAGAGTTATTACATGTTGTTTTTTTCATTGACTAAAGTTTGATCCAACAAGATTTTGCTTATAACGTTTTCAATGAAACAATTTTTTTTAAAAAATTAATACCCAATGTGAAGTTATTATGAATTCTTCAAATTTCATGTTAAGAATATTCATACCTCTTTCTATTCCACCACTTTCCCATTTATCATCTCATAATTAAGTTGTAATTTAATTAATTGAACCACAAAAAACTTTAACGGTTATCTAAAATGACGATTTAAAACAAAAATAAAAATTAGTCAATCAATTGTAATAAATAAAAAATCAAAGGCCAAATTGAAAAATAAATAAAATTAACTACATATTTTTATAAAAATTTCATATGGTTTTTATAGTTTTATCTAAAAATTATATGATTACCAATTTTATTGGTTGTTTAATTAAAAGTTGCGCTAAAATTATAGAACCGAATAATTAAAAATTTAATTAATTATTTTGTTATATCAAAATTATTCTAATTAAAAATTTTAATGAAATTATTATAATACTGGGTAAAAAACGTAACACGTGTCAGCTTTCTATAAAATCGATTCCCACGTGGGCCAGTGTTCCTGGATAAGGCCGTCCGATCCTCAGCCACTAGCCCCGTTCATTTCTCGCTTGCCGTTGTTCGCTCTCACTGCTCTGGAGCTCACAGTCAGCTAATCTTGACTGGTTAAGAATCCGACTCGTTCAAATCTCTCTGTTTCTCTCCAACAAACATCAAATGATAAACATGGCGACACCTAAAAGACTTATATTATAGCTCGGGATGGAGACGCTGAGACTCGCAATTATCTGTTCCCATCTCCGCCCAATCGGTCCGAGATCCAGTCAGACCCGATTACCAACTCCTTACATGTCGGGTTGCGCAGCTGGATCCAATGAAGAGCCGCCACCGGCTGACTCTAAGTCAGGGAGTCCAGAAAACGACTGCATTTTTTGCAAGATCATCCGCGGCGAATCTCCTTCTCTCAAGGTAAACTTCTTGTTGGAGTGTTTATTTGATTGCTAGACGGCAATACTGAATTCAAAAATTTAAAAAATTTCTCTCTCTTTTTCTCCTCCCGTTGGGTTTTGGATTGGTGCTTATTTATTGCTTTCTTTTGAATTTTGTTGTTACAGCTTTACGAGGATGACATGTGCCTGTGCATCTTGGATGTAAATCCACTCTCTCGTGGGTAAGGTATCATCTATCTGACACTTCAATTTCATGGTAGTGTCCTACTTGGTTTACTTTGTCGCTTCGCTGAGTTAGATTCTTGTTTTGCCTTCTTTATTGCCAACCTTGAAAAAATGATTAAAATTAAAGTACGCAAGAGCGAGTGTTACACTGGTTTTGATGGTTGATGTAACTTCGTCTGTGGCATCTGTTAATAAGAAAAACCATTTGGATTTTTATGGTTCTGAAAAAGAATTCAGTACTACGCAATTATAAGTTGGTCTGAAGCCAAACAGTATTCTGTTCATAATTTTGTCCAGAAAAAGGATTTAGAGACTGTCTGACCTGGATGTTGTTTATGTTGTGTGTAAGTATTTGATTTCTTAAGTATCATGGACTGAAGTATTGAAAGTTTTTTAGTGTATTGAGTTAAGAAAGCTGGTTTGTTTTAAAGTTGTTTATCAAGCTGGACAATTCTCAGCACTGATGAAAGGTTCATTCATTGCATTGAAAGATTGGAAGATAAATTACATATATATAGAGCTCCTTAGCTCTTGAAGTACAGAAAATATCAGCAATGTAAAGACATGGAAGGACAAAAGCAACATGGTAAGGCAGGTGGTGCATGCAGCTTTAACGGTTTTTCAGACTGGGATGATTTGGCACTAAGGAGGAGGACGATTGCATTCCAGTTGTCGGTCATGCGTGTTGGTCGGTGATCTGTGTGATGAGTTGGCGTGTTGACTGGAGCTTTCCGCTGAGCTGGACAAGTTGGCACACTTGTCTTCAAGCAGAGACTGATGCCAGTTGTTCTTAACATTCTCCCTCAAACTTGTCAAGGGAAGCGGTCGGTGAACTAATCCAAGTTTTTCTCTGAAATACTTAATTTGTGTTTGTGACAGAGCCTTGGTGAAGCAATCTGCGGTCTGATCGCAAGACGGCACGTATCTAACGTCCAGGGCTCCTTTTGTTACTTGATCGCGGACAAAATGAACGTCCACTTCAATGTGTTTAGTTCGTGAGTGGAAAACGGGGTTGCTTGCAAGAGCCGTGACACTCATATTATCACACTAGGCTATTGGAGTTTGTGATGAAACTACATTTATCTCTTTGAGTAGGGACTCCAGCCAGATGATTTCACAAGAAAGAAGAGCCAGGGTTCTGTATTTGGATTCCGTGCTTGACCTTGAAACAACACTTTGCTTTTTAGAGCTCCAAAAGATTAAAGTTTCTCCAAGGTAGATGCAGTAACCTGAAGTCGACCGTCTGTCATCCTTTGAGCAGGCCCAGTCGACATCCGAAAAACCAACAATGTTTAGTCTATCACTGGGTTTGATGTGAAGAATGACATCAGTTGTTCCTTTTAAGTAACGGAGGACTCTTTTCAAAACTTTCATGTGAAGTTCAGTGGGTTTTTGCATGAATTGACTAAGTTTGTTGATAATGAATGATATGTCGGGTCTTGTATGAGTTAGATATTGGAGAGACCCTATTATTTTATGATAGGGAGTTGGATCTTTCAGTTCTTCCCTTTCTCCGGTAGACAACTTGTTCCCAAGAACAGCTGGTGTTGGACAAGCTTTAGCAGATGACATATTATTTTGTTTAAGAAGGTCCTCTATATATTTCGTTTGGGTGAGAATAAGATCAGTGTCATCACGGGTTATTGAGGAAAAGATGGAGGTCTCCAAGGTCTTTGAGAGCAAAGGAGTTGTGAAGTCGGTTGACAACATTTTGCATCATTTCTGGTTGGTTTCCTGTAACTATTAGGTCATCAACGTAGATTAGGATGAAGATTTGAGTTGTCCCTGCGAGAAAGTGAAAGAGGGATGTGTCTGCTTGTGAGTTTCTAAAGCCCCATTTGATCAATGAGGATTTGAGCTTGTCAAACCACGCTCTTGGGGCTTGTTTCAGACCGTAGAGTGCTTTGTTGAGTTGACAGACTTGGTTGAGGTGTTTGGGATCTTCGAAACCTTCTGGTTGTTTCATAAAGGCAGTCTCTTTCAATTCTCTATTTAGGAAAACATTGTTAACATCCAGTTGTCTGATATTCCAACCGTTTGTTACAGCCAACACTAGGATTACTCGAAGTGTTGATGCTTTAATTACTGGGCTGAAGGTTTAATGGAAGTCTATTCCAGGTGTTTGGTGAAATCCCTTTGCTACTAGCTTGGCTTTGCACCGTTGGAAGCTACCATCAGCATTGGTCTTAATTTTGTAAACCCATTTATTGCCAACCAGAGTCATTTCAGGTTGATGAGGGACTAGCTTCCATGTTTGATTATTTCTAAGTGCTGATAGTTCTTCTTCCATAGCTGATTTCCAGTGAGGAATTTTGAGTGCTTCTGCGATGGAGGTGGGAGTTGTAAGGTCGTCTACTAGTACTGCTTTAAACAATTGGAAACCTTGTGGCATATTTCTTGGTTTGAAGATCCCTACTTGAGCTCTGGTCATCATTTGGTGTCTTGGTGCTTTTATCTGTGTATTTGCGGTTTGTGTCCTCCCTTCTTGTTCTGATGGTGTTGTGCTTTGAATGGAAACAAGCACTGGTTCTTCACTTCTTGGTGAGTATTGTGGTGAGGACTCTGCCACAGGTGAGGCAGCTGGTGCTAGGGGGTTCTCCAATGACTTGTCTGCTTAGACTTTCTGGGATAAGAGATGCAGGTTTGGAAGATATATTCAACCAAAAGGGGAGTGTGATTGTAGAGACAGTGTCAGGTTGATGTGTTTTGACGAAGCCATGGTGACAGGGGAATTTAAGTTCATTGAAGACAACATTTCTGGAAACGTATATTTTGCTAGTAGGATCGAGACATTTGTCTCCCTTGTGCAGTGGACTGTAACCAAGAAAAACACATTTTGTTGAGTGAAAAGAGAGTTTGTGGTTTTGATGTGGTTGAAGGCACGGGAAACAGGCACACCCAAAAATCTTCAGCTGTTTGTAGTCAGGCCGTTTGTGGTAAAGCTTTTCAAGTGGTGAGGATTGATTCAAGGTAGGTGTGGGCATTCTATTGATCAGGAATACGGCTGTTTTAAAAGCATCCAGCCAGGATTTTAATGGCACACCCGACTCGGCAAGAAGAGTGAGGCCGGTTTCGTTTATATGCCGATATTTTCTTTCAATCCGTCCATTTTGAGCTGAAGAGTAGGGACACGAGTATTTAATCTTAATTCCACTATTTTGGAGAGTCTGAGCTAGGCCAATGAATTCTCCTCCTATATCTGATTGAAGACATTTTATTTTTCTTCCAAATTGAGTTTCTGTTTGGCGTTTAAATAGAGTAAAGGCTTGAATAACTTTTGATTTTTGTTTTAGTTGATAAAGCCAGGTAAAATGGCTATAATCATAAAGGAAAATTACATAGTACCAGTGGCCAGTGTGAGAAAGGAGTGCAGAAGGTCCCTAGACATCGGTGTGAACAATTTCGAAGGGAGCTTTTGCATTGGAGTGTAGGGAAGAAGATGAAACTTGCCTAGTTGGCATGCATCACAAAATAAGTTCTCATTAGGTTTAAAAGATTTATTACATGATTTAAGGAGGACAAATAAGGTTTTTGAAGATGGGTGTTTTAATCTTCTATGCCACATTAGGATTTTTGATTCAGGGGTTTGATAATGTTTGTCAGTGAAGAGAGCTTGACAGTAAGGATGAAGAACAGAGGGTGATCCAGATGAGCCCAAGCAATATAAGCTGCCTTTAAGCTTCCCTACCAGCAGCACCTTGCCTGTGGCTTTGTCCTTCACAAAACAGGAAGATGAGTCAAAAATAACCTCAACATTGTTAGTGGAGGTAAGTTGAGAGACACTCAGCAAATTTTTATTGATTCTTGGTACATGCAGAACTTTGTTCAAGGTTAGTTTTCCGTTTTTGAGAGTATGAATGTTTGCCTTACCAACATTTTTTATGGTCATTTTCTCACCATTTCCAATCATGAGACTTTCACTTCCATCATATTGTTATTTGAACTGCAGCATGTTGACATCTCCTGTTACATGATTATTAGCTCCACTATCAACATACCAAAGTGGGTCTTCAAGAGGATCTTCAGGGGATGCTGGAAGAGTTGAACTTTGATAAGCTTTGGGAGAGCTTTCTGGGATGGTTCCCATGTAGCTGTTGTCATAACGGTAATTGCAGTAAGCAGCTGTGTAGTCTATTTTGCCGCACACCTGGCAAATTGATCTGGAATTACCACCGGCCTTTGCTCCTCTTCTGGTGGTAGCGACCTCCTCTGTTAAAGGAGTTGTTACGTCCACCTCCTCTGTTGATTGGTTGAGGAGGTGAGTTCTGATGAGTTCTGACATTTTTGATACTAGAGAAAAAAGGTGATGGTCGTCCGAGATTTGGAGTGGCCGTGGTTAAGTTGAGTTGTTCCAGTCGTCTTTCATAGTTGAGCAGTTGAGACTGCAATTCCACCCAACTTACGCTTTCTTTCTCCGTGATTTGACATATAAGTGGGTTATATTCAGAAGAATCTAAACTAGCAAGGACTTGTGAGGTGAGATCCTCCAGGATAACAGGATGTCCTGCCAGGGCTAGATTATCAGCAATTTCTTTGATAGTTTTGAGATATTCTTCCATCTTCAGGTTACCCTTTTGCATTTTGACGAACTCCCTTTTGTAGTAGATTATGTTTGCTCGTGATTTAACTGCGAAAAAATTACGAATTCCTTCCCATAGTAGTTTTGATGTTGAGTGCCCCATCAATTGGGAGGCTAAGTTGGTCTTGATGGAGCTATAAAGCCAACCCAGCAACATTTGGTCTTGTGCAAACCAGTCTTCGAACTCCGGATTTACAATGATTTCAACTTCAGTATTTCCTTCTATGGTTCTTTCTGTGTACTCAGGTGGGCTTGATTTGGCGCTGGTGAGGTAACCTTCAAGTTTGTTACCTCTTATGATTGGGTGAACCAAGTTTTTCCAAATGAGATAATTATCGTGATTGAGTTTCAGAGCACACACTGAGCTCATTGAGTTGCTAGACAGAGTTTGAACTCTTTGAGGTGAAGGGTTGAAGGTAGAGGAGTTGCTGTTTTCTCCTGCCATGATGCCTCTTGGCTCTGATACCAAGTTATGAAAGCTGGTTTGTTTTAGAGTTGTTTATCAAGTTGGACAATTCTCAGCACTGATGAAAGATTCATTCATTGCATTGAAAGGTTGGAAGATAAATTACATATATATAGAGCTCCTTAGCTCTTGAAGTACAGAAAATATCAGCAATGTAAAGACACAGAAAGACAAAAGCAACATGGTAAGGCAGGTGGTACATGCAGCTTTAACGGTTTTTCAGACTGGGACAATTGGTACTAAGAGGAGGACGATTGCATTCCATTTGTCGGCCATGCGTGTTGGTCGTGATCTGTGTGAAGAGTTGGCGTGCTGACTGGAGCTTTCCGCTGAGCTGGACAAGTTGGCACACTTGTCTTCAAGCAGAGACTGATGCCAGTTGTTCTTAACATATTGGAGGGGTATAGTGATGCTGCATGGAGTTCGTCACCAGGTATGGAAAATCAGTTTGCTTTATTTGGTGGTGCTGTTTCATGGCATCTAATCAATGAGCTTGTATTGCGCATTTCTCTGTGGACTTCAAATTTACAGTCCTGTCAACTGCAGGAAGTAGAATCGTTTTGAAGTTTATAATTGGATGTTCCAATATGGAACAAACCAACGCTAGCTGCACAATGTTTTTCTATTTTAATGGTAACAGTCAAGCAATAGGTAAGATCGCAGCATGCTCATGTGAAAGAGTTGATTTTGAATCAGATTCTCGCTATTTAATGTGGACAATGCAAGGACAATTTAGAAAACCTTTTTGGAAGAGATTTGATCTGATTGAAAGCCAACGGTTGGGACTTAAATTATGTAAATAAGGTTGTAGTTAGCAAAATTTCAATATCATCACACCTATTAGCCAGTTTTGATATTGTTTTTGTTATGGTTTTCTAAATTCTACACTGGAAAGTAGGTCGCACTCTCCTAGATCATGCAAAACTGATCTCTGGTTGAAGAGATGGTAGGCTTGAAAGGAGTTAACCCAAAACTGAAAAAATGAAATGGGTTATAGAGGTTAGGAATGAAGTTCTTTATCCTTTGAACACATAGAAAAGAATCACAAGATCAGGGCAATCATTTGTAGAAATCTCGATTAGAACCCATCTTTATCCTTTCGAACTCTTTTAGAAGGTGAACAATTTGTAAACCCTTTTCTACCTTTATTCCATGGTTTACTGATAGATTTTCCCATGATGCTGTAACAAGTTTCAGCTTTAGATAAACAAAGGCTCTTCAGCACTCAAAATAATAAAGTCAAATAAACAACAATGTAAATACAAAGTTCAGTATATCAAGAAAGACATGGTGTATGTTCTCCAAATTTTGCAGATATGTTCTACTAACACAGAAATTCACCCAAGTAAAATTTTGTGTTATAATATTTGAGATGCAAAGAGAAGCCATTTATTTAATAGAAGAACGCATATTTTGTGCAAAAACTGAAAAACTACTCTATCCTTCCCTAAACAGATTGCATGATCGCGTAGAAGCAATGCAATGGACTAGAATAACTCTAACCTCGCTCTGATACCATTTGAATGTTTTCAAACGAATTCAAGACTAGTATTTTCACACCTTGATGTACACTCTCAAGGATCTTGTAGTAAGGTGCTTGTTTGTGAAAGCTGTATAATACAGATTATTTCACACTAAGAATCTTAAAAAGATTTTTTATAGATAGACTTTTTTTTCTTTATGATCATGTATCCTAGAGAACACCCTGGAATTTCACCTTTTTTTTTTTTTAAAGAAATGAAGTTACTTTTTCTTTTTCAGTTTTTGTAGCTACTATAACATTTTTACTTAATCAAATTAATATTGCATTCTTTGTTTGGAATTTTGTTTCTAGAACTGGGGGTTATCGATATTCTTTTCTTTTTTCAATTATCAACAAATATAAAGGTCCAGGCCTATCAACAAATATATATGTCCAAGATGAGTATCCTTAGTCAGTGGGCTTCTCTAATTTGCACGCTCCATATTTAATAAAAGAGTGAAAGCAATGTGGGAATCTCATTTTTCAGAGCCTATTTAATTTATCCTTTTGTTGTTTTATAATTACACTACTTTTTCATA
>NW_019014684.1:630492-641978 GCF_000150535.2 Carica papaya
AAAATGAATTGATTGTGTTAAAGGCAAGAGGATTGACTAATCTAATAGGTGATTACTTTTTTGAAAGAAATCTGATAGGTGAATGTTAGCACTTTAGATTTTTAATTTGAATTTGTTAAACTTCTAATAATTGAATTTCACCTTTTGTTCCCAGGCACTCTCTTATCATCCCAAAATCCCACTTTTTCCTCCTTGGAAGCAACTCCTCCATCTGTAAGTAAATTGACTAGATAAAATCATATTAATACATTATGAACTGTCTTGCTCAAATGCTAGTATACATTTGAAGCACTTGCTTATTCCATTATTAGTTGCTGCTCTGCATTCTGCAATGTGGATATTGAAGGTTTAATTTTGCTTGTCTACATTATCCAACTTTTGGTACAAATCACTGTGAGGTAGAAAAGATAGGGAAAATTATTAGAATAAGAAACTTTGGTTTTTAATGCTCTATTAGTTTTATGATAAGAATGCTGCAGATCTGTTGTTCTAGTATAGATTTTGGAATTGTGTTAAATAAATGAAGTGAATCAAAATACTCTTTGATTCTTGCTTCTTCATATAATGCTTGCCTTGAAATCTGGTGATATTTTTTTCACTGTTTATTATTTGCGGTAATTAAGGAAGCATTATCACCCCAAGAGCTTCTTAAGATATGGAGATCATCTCATTGCTGCCTTGACACTTTAATCTGCGTTTATTTTCAGACCAGTTTCCAAAAAATACATATAAGGGCTGCACTTTTTGTCTCTCTATTTTGTTCATGTGCAGTCTTCCCCTCGGCTTTGCTAGATATTCAACTTTTCTTTAAAACCTCCTGAAACTATATTGACTTAACTTTTGAACTCCATTGATAAAATTCCAAAGCTTCATTTAGGAGAAACGAATAACAAAATTTTGTTAATTTTAAAAATTTCGAACAATCAATTATTTTGAAATAAAATTTGATGTGGAATAAATAATGGAAATTTAAAATATTTTGTAAAGTTCAGTTAGATCACTATGTTGGCAACACAGATATAGTAGTGCAGAAAGTACTTCAAACACTTATTCTCCAAAAAGTTCACGTTAATTTCTAGATTTATCAAATTTAACGGAAATTGGGATGCATTTGGTCAATTTGATATGATTCGTTTGAGAATGAATTCCATAATCTAGAATAGTTTTAAACATGAAAATATGGAAGGAATGTGGGAAACGCATCAAAGGGGCATTTAGAAACAGATTATTCTAGTCTGTTATCAAAAGTTTCGGCTGCAGTTATGGTTAATGTTATTGGAGATTTTCCATGGTAAATTTTGGCAAAGGTTCATTCTGTTCTGCAAACTATTTCCCCCTCCCAAATGAATTTAACCATTCTTTATTATGGTTTATGAGGAGTATGCAGGTGGTAGCTGCAATGTGTTCAAAAGTTCCTTTTATTAGCAACGCCATCATGAAAGCTACTGGTAGTGGTATGTGTTAAAAGTTCTTCACTGCAATAATCTCACAGTTATATTCTTCCTTTACATGCCATCTGCCTTGCTATATTTTTTTTCACAATTTCCAATGTTTTATCAGTGATTACTTGGAGATTTCATGTGTTACCTGAATGAAATTGATGCAACTTTCCTGGGGATACTTGAGAAATAGAGAAATCTAGTAGAAACAAAGAAGTAGATATAGCAAAGGAAATTGTAGGTCAAGGTGAAGAAATATATGGAGAAATTGATTAAGTGAGATAGATTAGACAGAACAGAAACTAGAAAAAGAAACAGCCGAGATAATAGGGAACAAAACACTAGTAAAGAAATTCTTAATTCATTATTTACTCTTCTTTGTTGATGGACTTTGTGTAGGCGTTAGCTACAACTAATAAGGAAAATATTGAAGTAACAAATGAGAAAATTTAGAGCTTCTGTATCTTTAGATAGACTTAAATAGCCTAAATTTTTAATAGCTAGAAACTATCTAAATGAGCCAAAGAAATCAAAGATACTGAGTAATGATAATAGTTAGAAAAAAATTTCTGTAATGGAAAATCTATTCGAAATTAATGTATTCTATTCTGCATCACCTAATTCACTTGATAAAAACTTGATCTCGAGTTTTGAAGCATGAAGTGTCAAGATGGCAAGGCAGGAACATATGTAACTTCATGTAATCTCCATGAGAAAATAAGAACTTGGTCATCAGAATTGTAGATTCTTGAGGAACATGAGGTGGAATCGTCACATTGAGAAGAAAGTTGCTTAACATGGTCAGCAGGAACAACTTTACTAACTGTTGGCATTTAAACTGTTGTCAGTGGAGGTGGTTCAAGAAAAACTTCAAGGTTTAACTCTTCCAATTGACGAGAAGCCTTAGTTGAAGACTTCACCTCATTAAGTATATTTGGTATTAAGGCATGAAATAGCCTGTGTCAAAATCTACTAATCTCTGTCATCGTGAATTTGGTATTAAGGCATAAAATAGCAAAATAGGCTGCTATGGCTAGATTATAAATCACAAATTGCTTATTTTATAGAATTCACTTTAGCTTGAAAATTTTGGGTGAGTAGTGATTGTTAACAGTATTTTCTCTCAAGAAGTTTCTCAAAGCAAAAAACCATATGTAGGAAGGAAAATTGTTGACCAATTTGATCAAATGCCCTTAACAGAGCCAGAATTGTAATCAAGTTATAATGACTGATGGTATATCACTTAAATAGACCTACTATGTAGCCATCTTTATCACTTAGCACATAGATAATATTTGTTTTGAGGGATAACTAAATCTTTTTTTATGATTAAAAAAAATTATTTTATGGGTTATATTCATCGTATAGTTTAACTTGATTGACATATCGCCATATTCTGTAACTAATCATAATCTAACATCCCAAATAATTTTTTAATTGAAGAAAAGGATTCCATGGGCCCTATGTTGTTTCAGAAATTGGTCCAGAATCTGTTCCTATACCATAATTGAAAATTGGCTCTTCTCGTCTGTAGTTGAAAACCTCTTTTCTTTCTCTTTTTCCCCTCTTACAGACTGGTTTCTGTCATTGAAAAGCTCATCAATATCCTAACCATGTTGAGCCAAATAATATTATTTCTCCCAGGAGAAATTTGGGTCTCAGTTTTATTTTGGTTGCAGTTATTGTTTAGATTTTGCTTATACAAACAATTCTGATTGTTGAGTCATACAGATTCTTTCAACTTGTTGGTTAACAATGGTGCAGCAGCTGGTCAAGTTATATTTCATGTAAGTTACCCTAGTCTGTCAACTATTTCAACAAATCCCAAATGTTCTTTTGCTTAGAAGCAAAATGGTTTTGTTATTGTTGCAGTGATGGAGTTAGTATTTACTTGACTAGTTTTGTTTATAATATGAAATTCCAGACTCACATTCATATAATACCTCGGAAGGAGCGTGATTGCTTATGGGCTTCTGAGGTAGGAATGATTTGTGTTCAATATCTCCAATATAAAACAATCTTCTGAGATGAAAGTTATTTTGCAGAGTTTGCACAGGCGTCCCCTAAAGTTGGACAAAGAAGCTTCCCAACTTGCAAACCATGTGAGGGAATGGTTATCGAGCAGGCTGGAATACAGTAAGAGCCAAGATTCTAGTCATCCATGAAATTTAGGGTATTGGTAATCGCCTGTTGTAATTTATTTATATCCTATGGTCTGATAGAATATGAGTGTATAGTCCATTGTTGGTTTTAGTTTTATTTTTTCCTTTTAACATTTTTTGTGTTAGGTACTCTGATAATTTTGACTTCATATGTACATCAGAAAGCACAGAAAACTGAGAGGGATAGAAGGCAAGAAAGCATTCTCAAATTTCATTATCTTGTGCAACAAATTACTTTTGTCTTCTCTCATCTTCTTTGTAATAATTTACCTGTCTTGTGGAGTTCGGCTGCCATAATCAGTCATCTTTATTATGATCAGTGCAGCTGAAAGAGAGGATTGGTTGATAATTATGTGCAGTTGTTGCTTTGTTTATGTCGTATTTATTTTTAGGGATGAAGGCAACCCATCTCTATCCAGTGTTTCTTCTTGGCATTCTCTCCCTGTTTCGTGCTTGACGTTGTTGACCTTATATGTGGATTAATCCACCATTCTTGCCCTCTAGCTGTAATTCTTTTTTCACTTGGAATATCTTGGGTGAGGTTGCCGTGGCCATGACTTTTTTGAAGGTCAAAGACAATGAAACGGACATATATAATAAATAACTATTAGATTAATATAAACAATTGATCATTGCTTGTTCTCTTTTTTTTTTTTTTTTTTTTTTTTTTTTTTCCGGTGTTTGCAGTCATTTTTTCTATTTCCGATTTAAAAATAAAATTGAAATATTAAAAAACTTGCATTGTTTTTTATTTAATCTTTTTGTAATTTGGTAATCTATAACTTTTACTTGACTCAATGTTTACCCCAGTATCTCCACTAAATCTTAATAAGCCAAAAACTAAATTTTCTTTTAATTATCGAATAAAACTTTATAATCTTAAATGTTAATTTCAGTTACAAAATAATAAGCAGCACATAAATTCAAGTTAAACAAACTTTATTTATCATTCCCCTACGGTCATGAATGGTTTCGGCCTGCGTCAAAATCTCCAATTAGACCCCCTACCCCCCCAGGTTCAGCCAATACAGCATAATGATTAACTGGGTCAACCCGAAATTCCTCCAAGCAAATTGGGTCGTGATGGAAACCTAAATGCCCTGCAGGTGACATGATCAAAACCGCAGTTTAGTTCCCTGAATTTCCTTTGAATCAAACGACGGGTTTGCTACTTCCCCATTTCATTATCTTGTGCAACAAGCTACTTTGTCTTCTCTCATCTCACTTGTGATAATTTACCTCTCTTTGCGGGTCCGGTTGCCAAATCAGTCATCTTTTATATGATCACTGCTGCGAAAAGAGAGCATCAGCTGATAATTATGTGCGGTTATTGCTTTGTTTATTTCATATATATTTTTTTTTTTATAGAGGGATGAAGGTAACCCATCTCTGTTATATACAAGAAAAAGACCAAATCTGAGCCAAAAAGCCTCAGCAAGAAGCCTGAAGTAAAGCAAGAGACTGAGGCTAAGGCAGAGTTAGCGGCAATTTAAAGCTGTTTGCAGCATTTACGATTCATATGATCTTCTAAAACCATCATATATCTCATTGTTTGTAGCAAATGACACTTAAAAGAGTATGAAGATTCTATTAAAAGAAAGTCGCCATCTTCAGAAAAAGAGTGTAAAGAAAAAAGTTGACCACAAGAATTTCGAATCAATGCAGATCATTGTTAAAAAGAAAGAGTCGCATATGTTAATCAAAGAAGTTGGTGAAGGAATCAGAAAAGGCTAATAGAATAACAAGTTATTTATGAAAATTTTCTTATTTTATGATTTCATTAACGAGTTATCTAATTGTTAATGAAATAACCAAAAGTAGTATTCATTACCTTGCGAAATTTCTCATCTCAACACTATTTTTTCTCTTAATCATATCTAGTTTTTGAAAATAAATCAAAACAAAACATGGTACATATCGAGTTAATTATCAAAGGAAATGACAAACTCCTTACCTAACTCCTTTGATTAACACATGCTCCTCTTTCTTTTTACCAATAATCTGCATTGATTCAAAATGCTTGTGGCCAACTTTTCTCTCCACACCCCTTTTTTAAAGATGGTGACTTCTTCTTGATAGAATTTTCATACTCTTTTAAGTATTATTTGCAGGAAACAATGAGAGATTTGATGGGTTTAGTAAATCATACGAATCATAAAATGCCGCAAACAACTTTCAATTGCCACTAACTCTACCTTTAGCTTCAATATCTTTCTTTACTTCAATCTTTCTATCGTCAAAGCAAGCCGAGCAGTTGAGGAAAGAAGGTAATCCTGTATTTCAAGAAAGATTGTTTTGGGGCCGCCATTGATGCTTATACCGAGCTATATCTCTCATCGTCTTTATATGTATCTATCTGTATGAATTTAATTTGTTCTTTTTATTCTTGTTTCACTTCTATTTTCTTTAATTTTTGGTTACTTGCACAAAGAACTTTATACACTTATTTTTATAACGAGTTTTTAAATTATTTAAAACGAGATGGATCGAAAAATTTTTTAAAGTCTCTTCTACTTACAAATTATTTATTATATTTTTTATAAGTTTAATAGTATACAGTTCTTTAGAAATATAAAAATAATAAAATATAAATATATAATAAATAACTTAATATCTCATTGCGCACATTATTTAAAATTAAAATTGAAATATTAAAAAACTTGAATTTTGTAATTTGAAAATTTATAAGTTTTACTTCCGTTAATAAAACCAAGTAAATCTTTATAAGCTAAATAAATAAAATTTTATTATCTTAAATGTCAATTCAGTTAAACAAACTTTATTTATCATTCCAAACGGATAAATAAACTTACAAGTTGTAAACAAACTCTCTAAATACTTCCACCCACAACGAGTCAACGACACCTGACCTGCCCTTACATCGAGTCTCACAATTCCAAATCCCCACGTGGCCCATCCAATACTTCACAAGGCTTAACCGGGTCAACCCGAAATTCCTCCATTCAAATTGGGCCGTGATGGATACAAAATCCCCTCCGGGTGACATGATCAAAACCGCAATTTAGTCCCCCTGAATTTCTTTTAAACCAAACGACGGGTTTGCTTCATCCCTCTTTCAGTGTAGTAATCAGTGAGATTCTGAAACCTCGCCACAACCCACTAGCCATCGGACGGAATCACTCTTCCGTGTCTATCCAAAACTTTTTATTCCTTTACAGAAAAATTACAGATATCTACAATTTTCTGAAAAGCGTCAGCGAGGAAGTTGATTTTCCGAGATAGGAAGCCGATTATCGGAGGGAAATTGGAGGATTGCTGGTGTCTCGGAAGAATAAAGAGAGAAAAAGAGCGAGGTAAATGGGGCCGGAAGTGGCATTGACTGCTGCCGCGAAGCAAGCCGAGCAGCTGAGGAAATACGGTAATCTGTATTTCAAGAAAGATCGTTTTGGGGCCGCCATTGATGCTTATACCGAGGTACATCTCTCATCGCCTTTATATGTATCTATCTGTATGAATTTAATTTGTTCTTTTTGTTCTTGTTTAACTTCTGCTCTATTTGATTTTTGGTTACTTGGATTGCAATATTCAATTCTTGTTTTTTCTTATCTATGTTTATGTAAATATGTCCCTTCTTTATGTATTTGGCTGGAATATGAAGAAACCTTTTTGTTTACGAGTAGTATCTTATTTCTTCTGTTGGATTTGAAGGCTATAACGTTATGCCCTAATGTTCCGGTTTATTGGACGAATCGCGCTCTTTGTCATCGAAGGCGGAAGTATGTGCAGGCAGTTCTATCTTTATAATCTTTTTCCTTCTACCGCTTGTATTTAGCTTACGAGGTAGTGGTTTCAATGTAGTGATTGGACTAAAGTTGAAGAGGATTGCCGCAAAGCGCTGCAGCTTGATCACCATTCCGTCAAGGTATTGCATTTTGCTTCCTTATTATCTTTTTAGTTTCTTGTAAAAAACTTTGTTTTGTTCCTATAAAAATGTTTTTTTCCCAATATGATTTCTCTTTTCATATTGAGGTAATCGTTGTTTCTAAATCTCATTATCTTCCTGTGGTGTACTGAAACTTGAAACGCTGATTGTGGATATACCAAAACGAATAACTTTTTATATTGCCTTTGGAAAAAATCGAAACTTTTTCATTTTTCAATACACATTTACTTTTTAGTAGAAGGTGACCAGAGCACTCTCTTAAACAATAAAAACTGAATTCATATGGACTTCCACATAGAATTGAAATAATATATTCTAAATTTTATCAAGGATATAATTTACAATTATTCTAATTATACATATAATTTCATAGGTTTTTCAAACTTTTGGTCATCCTAAAACAATCTATATTTTCTCATGGTTAAATTAAACGTAAGTTTACAAATAAATTTCCCTTTTTTTTTGGTTTGTTAGCTTAGGATTTGCTATTCATTTATGTTGAAATGGTCATATTCCTTTCGGTCTAATGATACTCTCTCTTCCTAAAAATCTAGTAGTAGCTGAAGCTGGGTAATGGGGTCAATCTCCATCATTCATTTACCAAGCAGGAAAGGATTTTCTTTTAAATGGATAGAAAATAACTTGTGTGGAAATCGTTTTTCCTCTTAAATTATGGGATAGGTATTTTGATGAGTGATGTGCGATTGGTTGCTTTGGTGGATGGAGCTGCATCATACGTAGCGGGGACAGATCCACCCAACAAAACTATAGATCAAATATAAAATTTTACCTAAACGAGTACATAATCTTTTAATAAGCTAAATATTCTATTCCCAGTAGATAGAAAGAAAATGTGAGATGTACATGGATACTGTAATATATATAAAAGTACTAGTATAACTTATAGAAAATAAAAGGGGCATTCTGCTCTTTCACGGTTTTTGTTTTAGCTGTACAAATATATGATCTTTGAAAAGATTTATGTTGGTCTTTAGAAACTTCTTGAAAATAAACTTGTCCCTGAAGTAAAATATTTATCCAACTGCCTCCTAGGCTTCACCAAGATTTATCAGCCATATTGCTGAAACTATAGGATTTGGAATTCCTTGTATCTTTCTTGTTATAGCTTGAGTAAAAAGTGTTAGCACAGCAAGAAATGTATCAGGAGGAGCAAACACTGAGACTTCCTGTTGTAAACACAGTTGAAGACTGAAGTTCCTAAAGAAAAATTCATGGGCTCTGCTGTTTGTATATATCAATGTTGTGCAGAAGGTGGTTATGATTTTTATTAATATTAAGTATCCAGTAAACTGTTTTAAAATTAGTGAACTGCAGCAATGGATACTTCTGGTAGCAGAGGGAACGACATAAGTTGCATGACTCTCTTTGGGACCTTTTTTAGAGGAAAAAGAAGTAATCACATTAAGAAGGCGGTGAGGAGGTGCCAACCAAAATACAAAAGAAGCTTTACAAAATTGCTAAAAGAAAACAACTATCTATCAGGTTCCCCTCATGTTGCTTTCTTTACACGGGAAACTGCTTGGCGCAAGATCCTCATGATGGATAATTTGAGGAAGTTTTGTAGAATTGTTAATAGGTGCTTGATGTGCATGCAAGAGAATGAATGCTAGAACCATCTCCTTTTTCGTGCAAAAGGCTAGAAAGTTGTGGGAAATATTTCCAAAACTTGTCCTGCGCAGCTGCTGCTCGATTGCAGATGAATTATGGGCTTGGGATGGCATTGAGATCACAAGTCCAGGAAAAAGCTAATCTCTATTATTAATCTCTTTGAGACACTCATGACTCTTTATTAATCAGTGAGCATGAATGTACCAACATACCAAGCGCCCCAAGCTGGTGCTTAGTTTAGCAGCTTTGTTGAGTCCAAGATGATATTCCTATGAGCCTATAATCACTTAAAGTCAACACGAACTAGGGGGTAGAACTTCCATATTTATATTATATAGCCACTCATTACTGTAGTCAATTTAATTGATTAGAGCCTGTGATGTATGACAATGTGTATATTACTGTAAATGTTTCTGTCAAGTTCTTTGTGCATTACTCATTTTGAAAGAGAAGGAAAAAGAAAATACCAGAATTGCTTCCTTGTAAACTCCATGACCTGTTAGAATAAATTTGTGTAGAAGATGAAAGTGTTGGCAATCTTCCAATAAAAATCTTGCAGTTTGGCAGTTAATTCGTGTTTCTTCCTTTCAGAATCTCATAAAAAATTTTGCTAGTGAAATATGAAAAAGAAAAAAAAAATCTTACAAAAATGTTCACAGCTGATGTGTTCTAAACTAGTCTGAGGTGTTGAACAATTAGTATCCATATTTTCTCTTGTGAGTAGTTTCTTTCTGTTTGCCATCATGAAATCTGTTAGTCTATAGAGGATACTTGTTACTAGCAGCAGAAACATCTGGCCATTTTACAAATCCTATTTGCTGGTTCTGTTAAGATTGTTTTGTTGAACTTTTTGTGTGTACCTTGCCCAGGAAGGTTTAGAACTTATGTATGTGTGTATTGGAGATTTTTTACATGTTTGTTTATTGTATTATTAGTAGAGATGATGAATTTGTTTTTACTTCTAGTTACCTGTGATGCTATGAACCTTTATTGTCCTTTATGTTTGGGCCATTACTGTCTTACTAGTCTTAAGTAATTTTGCTTCATGACAGGCTCATTATATGTTGGGACTTGCATTACTACAGAAACATCAGTATCCTGAAGGAGTCAAAGAATTGGAAAAGGTATGAGTTTATGCATATACCAGATTGTTTTCGGATTCCTTTTAATAACGCTAGCACATATAGCATACTTATACTCCAATGTTATGTTAATGTTTAAACTCGATTTACTGTAGGCCTTTTGTTTATATTTTTATGTGTAAAATTATGGATAACTGGATAAGAAGTATCATTGACTAATGTTAATGTGTTAAATTTCTTGCTCTTGAAACAGTTGGGATTCAAGGTTTTGGTCAAGCAAGTGTGACTGTGTGTTTTCACTATGGGTGCATTCATTTTATGATGCCAATACTGCTTGGGAAAGCTAAGGGATGCTTTTTCGAGGATGATATGTTTTGCATCTTGTAGAATGGCTCAGCTCCGTACCATTGTGTTATCCTTCTTTTGCGTCTCAACTAAAAAGTTTTTTGTTTGCATTCTCATCCAAAGCATATTATCCCTTTGAATCAGATGATTATTTTTAGGTACTAACTAAGCAGTATTTTCTTTCAAATCTTTGAATTCGTTAGAACTCTAGGGATAAAAGAGTTTTCTTTGATGAGCCCTCTTAAACATTCAAGATAGGTCATAATGATATGATTTATATCATTAAGAATGTGTTTCTAAATTCTGTAGTCTGTTATGATATGCTTTATAATACTCAATGTTTGTCGGAATTCCTACATATATGATTTACATTATTTATTTATTTTATGATTTATTAGCTAAGTAGGTAACACTTGATGATAAGATATAGGTTTTATGTGAAAAAAAAAAAAAAAAAAAAACTATTTTGTGGAATTCATTTAAAAATATATAGTTAAATAATAGTGAGAAAATTCAACTCCAATATTGATAAAAATTTTAAATTATTCTTGATATTCATTTGGAGATAAATTTTCATCTTCTCATGTTTAAAGTTTAAACTAAATGTATATTTCCAAATGAATTCCACAAAATTAAATCATTTGTTCCAAATGTAAATATGGTACTTGAGTTTCTTTGCATGTACAATTACAATTGTTATAGTCTGTATTGCTTAGAGTTGAGATTATTATATTTGTATAAGCTGGTTTGTGCGATGCGTGTGTCTTTTCATGTAAACTTTATTATGTCTGCTAAAAGAAACCTTGATATGTTAGGAGAAAGAAAAAGAAAACTTAATATTTCTAATGCTTGAGTTATAACCATCTTATGGGTAGAGGTACTTGTTATTGATTTTAAGTGTGTGATAGTGTCTTTAAAAACTTTC
>NW_019014684.1:642227-657478 GCF_000150535.2 Carica papaya
AGTTTGAGTATGTGGTCATTGTGAGTTTAGACCTTTTTACCCTCAAGGGCTACTGTTCTAAATTTTTGTTAAATAAATGTTTTCATATTTATTTTGCTATGGGATGCCTTGTACAATTTGTTTATGTTTTGGTCAGGGAAGCATGCGAGACAGCTCTTGAACAGAAATATCTTTTTGATATTTCTGAGACAGAAGGGTTCTTGGATGAAACCATTGATGGTCATCTAAAACAATTGAGGGATCTTGGACAAGTCTTCCTAAAGGCTGCAGAAGATGACATGCCAACTGAGGTGTGTACCATGATTCTTTTAAGCATAAAAGGTTATACTGCACTTTATGGCGATACTGATTGAGGATTTCAGGTACCTGATTACTTATGTTGTAAAATCACACTTGATATTTTTCGTGATCCTGTCATTGTTCCTAGTGGGGTTACATACGAGAGAGCAGTAATTGTTGATCATCTTCGGAAGGTAAGATATAGTTTGGCTTGCTGTTATGCATTAGAACTCAGGTATCTTTTGTTTTGCTCTTTTCTTATTTTTTTATTTCTTTTTCTAATTTATTTAATATGGACTGGAACTGAAATTAGGTGGGTAAATTTGACCCTATTACCCGGGAACCACTTGATGAATCCCAGCTAGTGCCAAACTTGGCAATCAAGGAAGCAGTCCAAGCATATTTAGATAAACATGGTTGGGCTTACAAGATTGATTAGAAGTTGATCGCATGGGGTAACTGATAAATCCAAGGATCTGGAGCTTTTCCCAGTATCACTGTTCTGTTTTAAGCGAGTGATTGATGTGTAACTTTTTGTGTCAGCTTCAGTGTTTAGTCTTATGCCTTACAACATAATATGCCAGTTCATATAATCTTTCTTTAAAACTGTACAGATGTTATTAATCTTAACAATTTGGCTTCTGAGTTGTACAGATTAATATACTGTTATAACAATTGGCTTATAGGAAAGGCCATGTGCCTTAAACTGATCAATCGCCTGGCTTCTTTGTATTTATGTCCTCATTTCTTTCTGCACGGAAGCAGGGTTTGGATTGCTCTTATTTGGAGCTTATTTGCATTTGCTGCTACTAGCTGTTTTAACGGCAAAGCAAAATTGATCTGGTGATTTTGGATTCTGGAATTGGTGACTGGTTGTTAGCCAACGTTGCTAATGTCATGCTTTATTTGTCTCTTTTCCTTTCAAAAAACTGAAGTTCTTTCTTTCAATTAATGCATTTTGCTTATATTGTGGCTTAGCTGGTGATTAGTTTCTGTCAGAAGACAGCCTGGGGGTTCTCTCTATAGACATTGAATAGGAAAACGCAAGGGGATGGCTTTCCGCGACCTTGTAGTTGATACCTGAATTCTCTCCTTCAATTTCCATTCTATTCCTCGTAATTAATTAATTAATTATTTATTTAATTTATCTGTATTTGAGGTTGGTAAACAATAGTATGGAAGGACCCAGCGTATAATACAAAGATACTTGAGTTCTAATGTATTATTAACAGCAAGCCAAACCATATCTTACCTTCCTGAAGATGATCAACAATTACTGCTCTCTCTTATGTAACCCCACTTGGAACAATGACCGAGATCACGAAAATTATTATCAAGCGTGATCTTACGACATAAGCAATGGAGTACCTGAAATCCTCAATCAGTATCTCCATAAAGTGCAATATATAAACTTTGATGCTTGAAAGAATCATGATACACACACCTCGGTTGGCATGTCTTCTTCCGCAGCTTTTTGGAAGACTAGCTCAATTGTCTCAGATGAGTGTCAATGGTTTGATCCAAGAACCCTTCTGTCTCAGAAACCACCAAGAAGATATTTCTGTTTTAAGAGGTGTCTCGCATGCTTCCCTGACCCAAACATGAACAAATTAAACAAGACATCTCATAGCAAAATAAATATGGAAACAGTAGACCCTGAAGGTAAAAAAGTCTAAAACTCACAATGACCGCATACTTCAAACTTTGTACTTCCCGTGATCGCTCGCTCCCACTCCCACGTATTTTGTTTTTGCAAGCTCCTACCAGATCTCTTCTACCATCTAACCGGTGCTTGCAAGATCTAACGCCTATGCATGAAAGTTTTTAAAGAAACCATCACACACTTAGGAGGATCAATAACAAAGACCTCTGCCCATAATATGTCTAATGAGTTATAACCATCTCAAGTTCCACGATCCTCTTCGTGCAACCGTGCTTCCAGCCGTATTTTCTTTTAATTTTTTTGGGATCTGACAAAATCAAATTGGTCTTGTGGGTTATAACACCCTCTGATTATTTTAATTCAATCGTCGGAAGTTCTTTTGGCATATAATATAATAAGAATAGTAATGATAAACTGTCAGCAGGCTCTTTTGATTAAGAATATACAAGAATTAGTCTTGGTTTATGAACCACAACTAACAAGCATTTAATTAGCAACTCGATATGTATTAGTCTTCCCACAGAGGGAGGCTACGAAACGATTCTTTTTGTTCATAAATTAAATTTACAGAAGAAGAAAAATGAGCCACAATTTCTTTATTGTTTGAAGAAAACAAAGAAAAGCGGAATAGAGGTTGCTCCTATCAATCACATCAACAATCAATCAATCACCCAATTTTCTTCAATGTGCAAAACTATAATAGTAAATAAATAATCACAAGCTTAGTATGCAATACATTCTCTAAATAGCTTTGATTAATTTCAAGAAAAGTATTGTCCAGAAAAAGTCATGCATGGTATTTGGTAGATCAATATGACCATTTTGTTTTTCTTTTTCTTTTTTTTTTTTAAATCATTCTCTGGGTTGGCATGAAAATAACCCACGAACTAATTTTATCACATGTAATTTCAAGGGTCTTTTATATTTAATTCGGCATCTTTTTTTTTCTTTTTTTTTTTTACTTATAAGAAAGCCACTTTTCGTGGGACACCTCCTTACCATTCCACCCAAAAGTAAAAAAATAAAAAAAATATATATATATTTAAAAAACGTTATTTAATGAAGTAATTAAGGCCTTTAAACCTAAATTCCAAGTTGCAATTAATAAAGTTTGGTGTAACATTCTTGTCTACTTTGACTATTTTATCTTTTATTTACACTTCCATAAGTAAAAGTTTTTTTCTTTCATTGTGATTCTTTCTTTTTCTTGCTTTCTTCTTTGGGTAATCCATACCGAATAATTTGACATTAACATCTTTATTGTCCTTTTGTGTAGTCTTCCTTTATTGTTTATGATCACATTATAATTCCCCTGAGAAATTTGAAATCTTGTTTTGCATGATTAAGTATGGCTTTGAAGTTTTTTATTTTTTTTATACAAAAAAATTGAAATTCAAACGAATGATCAACTAATATAATAATAAAATTTATATATATTAAATTTTAATTTGCTGATTATCACTTAGGAGTAAGTGAAATGTGACATAATGGTGTAATCTATTATAGGTCAAAGTTATTTTATTTTATGATTTTAAAGTATGAAACGTGTTTATATAAAAATGACCAAACTATTTTGCATGTGCTCCAACTGAATTTTCAATTCGAGTGAAAGTTTGACGAACAATAATTTCCAAAAAATTAGCGAATAAATTTATTTATTTATTTTTGAATGAATGAAAATAAAATAAAAAGAAAAATTTAGACAAAATCCATAGGAGCGGGTCACATGTTTTTTGTTTGTTCCAGAACAGTTGGTGGCGTATGGTGTATCCAATTACTTTATATTTATCTTCTTATCTTATCTTAAAAATTAATCCCAAATTTTTTTGAGAATCTAAAGTCTAAAAAAATTCCATCCACTACCATAACTCGTAAGTGATTTTTTAAGGAAAAATGAATTATGAATAGGACCTGTTTGGCTTCACCCTCCCAAAAATTGGCCTTACCCCCCCACATACTTCAATTATTTATTTCTATTTCATCACATCACACTCTCAATAATTCACTCACATATTTTTATATATATATATATATATATATATTATAGTTTTCATGGATAAATATTATTTGCAGAATGTTACGCTGACACTGGCTTATAATTTTAGAAGAAAAATAAATAATTTTCAGAAATTACAGAAAGCAAACAGCTGTCCCATCATTTTTTTCTGTATTCGCTTAATCGGACGTATATATCTTTAATTATATATTATCTGCTAATAAAAAATTACAGAAATAATTATTGATGGTCTAATTTTAAAATTAAAATATTAAAATAAAAATTAAGAATAACCACGTGTATTAATTACATAACGAGTAGGTAGAAATTATAGAATTTTAATGTAAAAGAGAAGAAAAAAGGGGGACGACATTCTTGATTTGGTTTGGTAAGTTCAACGGACGAAACATCACGTTTTTAAATTCATTAATTAATTTTATTTTTTAAATAAAAAATATACAAATACACATACACATATACCGTATTGTTGTCTTTTTCTCTGTTTTATCCAATTGAGTATCCGAAAAAAAGGTCACCTGTTTAATTATTAGTCCAATTTGATTTTCATTGTTTAAAAATTTAATTTTGATTATTATTGGGTTTTTTTTTTTTTTTTTTGAATGATTTATTAAACTACCATTAATTACATTTTATTTAGTTATTTATGAGTGGTGCATCTCCATACTCTTGCATTTTCAAGTAGATTTAGTTTGATAGCTCTCAAAATTGGTACTTTTATTTATGGCCATCGGACATTCATATCACATACTAATTTGATTACCTAACATGATTTATATCACCTACCTTTTTTCTTTTATAAAACATCATATCATTATCATTCATTTCAACTATATAATAATTAAATATAACTTTTTTAAAAAAAAAATTGAATGATCAATTAATACATTACCCAAATAATCATCTTAAAGATCATGGTTTCTCTTAAAAATTGTGGTTGAAGAAACAAAATTTTAAAATTTAAAATATCAATTGTCATTTGTTGGTCAATAATAAAATAGTTTGAATCACTTAGAAAAATGGTAGAAAACAATAAAATATATTTTAATAAAACCCTTATTCAATAATTCAATCGTCACCCATTCCAATTAACTACCAATTACATTGGTCTTGGGGCAAAAAAAAAAAAAAACAAATATAATTAGGGGAACAAGAACAAGTCATCTAGCATTACAAGACAAAAACAAATGGTGTGAGCACCTTCAAATCTCACGGATCTTCGGTAATCATGAGAAGAAAAAGTATTTGACTAAACAAATCAAAGTTTGTAAAAAATATAGTCGGTGTCGGCAGTCCAAAAATAAAAATTAATAACACAAAAAAGAGACAGAGCTACAGCCTAAAAATTAAGGAATTAAAAATGTTAAGAAAATATTCATTCAAGACTCTTTGAGTACTGTTCCTCCATTCAAGACTTGAAACACAAGAGGGGAGGTTAGCTTTGGATGGATGGACCACAACACCAGAAATTACACCACCATTCAATTTGCCCTTTCCTGAACCTTCGTTCATTTATTGCATGACCATGAGGTCCAATCTTTATGCTACTTTTGACTTTAGCCCCTAAACTTTAATCTTAAACGCATGTAGAATTCTATCTCAGATACTTTTATAACTATTAAGCTTCTTAACCTTACTACATCATCTCCGAGTCAAATTTAAAGGAATATTCTATATGAGACATAAATATATTCCATCCGGGAAATATATTCCGTGCAGACAATTTTACAGGTCAAGTAGCAGATAAAAAAATCTGAATGCATGGTCCAGCAGCGACCCACTGGCTTTCCGTGAAATGGAAAGGAGAGACCATTGCAAAGATTCCAATTAAGTTAGAGATGAAATTAATTCTTGGGTAGCTTCTAAATAAGCCATGTGGGTCATGAAGCGCAGGAGAGGACAAAGAGGACGGTGTTTGTCTACACGAGTGAAAAGGAAATAACTCAATAACAGTACAAAGTCGTGCTAGCAAACAAGCAAAGAAGGCAAAAACTGCCGCTAGCAGTAAAATTATAAAGCATCAACATTCTACAAAAAACAAGGAATGCAAAAAGAAGAAGGATTATTTGGACCAAAAAGGAGGAGAAAATTGCATTGATAAAGCTCCCGGTATATTTATTCACATAAAAGACAAACTCATGAACCTGAGTTGGGATTCTGGCAAAGAGAATTTACAAAAATGATTTGATCCAGGATGACTTCTAACATGCCCAGACTTGCAAAATATGACCACAGTTCAGGAATCAGGTAGAATTTACAACTGGTGAGGATGATGCTTGGGAATGGCATCTCATGCAGTATATGTAATATTAACAGACCTCTTCAATCTATCAAGAATACCATTAGCCTTTCTCTTGGCCCTCGAAGTTCCATCTTGAGCAAGCTTGGATATTGTTCCATTGGCATTCTCCTCTTCTCTCATTTCCTTCCACTTGGTTCGATCGCTGAGAAAAATTGTGTGGAGGATTGCAATGCAATTCTCTTTATTGCGTTCACAGTTGCTCTCCCTGATAATTCTAAGCAAGCAAGGAACAGCTCCTAGCTCTCCCATTTCTTCAATAGCCCTTTGGTTACTTGAAAGCATAGCAAGGATGGCTAATAATTCGTCAACATGAATGCCCTCCGTAATCTTCTTCAGGATCACTCTAACTGCACCTTCCTTCACAGCTCTTGCCTTATTTTCATGGATCATGCACAAGTTAAACATTGCCGAAGCAACATCTTTCATTGCCAGTGGATGCCCATCTTCTAAAAGATCAACAAGCGGTTGCAAGGCACCAGCTTTCCCAATAAGTGCTTTGTTGGAATCAAGTGCTGACAATGTAAAAAGAGCTGCGGCAGCATTGCTTCTTGTTTCAACGGTTCCAGACCTCAATGCTTCCATAAGAAGGGGAACCACCACTGGGGTTTCAGCAACAAGCTTCTTGTTGTTGTCATGTATTGAAAGATTCAGAAGTGTTGTGATCACATCTTCCTGGAGATCACGTTGGATCCCACTATGGGATTTGCTTCCTGAGAGCGGAGCAAGCAACCGAGGAATGCTGTCAACAGACTCTCCAAAAGTGCCCTAAAAGAAGGCATCTTCTTCGTCATAATCGAAGCTCCCTCGCAGCTGCCTTTTGTTCAGTGATTGTAGAAGACATCTTCTCTAGCAGGAAAGAAAATGGTCTCTATCTACTTCTGTGTTACCATCCTCATATATGCTGAACAGAATCAGAGATCTATGCCCCCCGGCTCTGCACCATGTGAATCATCTCCCTTATTAGGTGATTGGGAGTCAGAATTGTGTGAGAAGAACTTGCTGGGTTCTAGGGCATGTTCTGTTGCCAGCTGTCAGCCACTTCTGGATAAAGGGCCGATCATAAGTCTGCATGTAAAGTTTACATATAAAACATCAAGAACAAGAAGCAGCATAGTAAGCACCAATTGAATCAACATAAACAAAGATGGATCCATGAATAATATAAAACTATTTACTGATGACTCAAGAACTGCCTGTCTGTTA
Organism: Carica papaya; assembly: GCF_000150535.2. The sequence goes on from NW_019014684.1 coordinate 649,689, forward strand.
TTGCGAAGGAAGATGGATTTATTTAAAGGTCCATCTTCTTCCGTCTTTTTTCCTTTTCAAGAGGAGGTGAAGTAGAATCCTTTTTGTAGCATTCCATCTCTGAAAACAACATATTTAATACCAACATAATAACATTGACAAATTCAGAGGCAAATTGTCCAGAATTCGACATATCAGACAATTACCAATCCTGCTAATAGGCAATAATGAGAACAAAGTGAGCGCCACGCTTTAATGTTCACCAACCATTAGAAGTCAAAATCTCTCACAATAGTAACAAATTTCAAACCAAAAGAGTTGTTACAATAGAACACACTTGCAACAGATAAGCAAATGAACCAAAGCTCCTGTTTCCACCATTTGGAATAAGCAACCAGAACTAGCTACCAATTTGATTTTGGTAATTGGAAATCAAACTGAATCAAAGGTATGCTAAATTTCTTAGAGAATTTAGATTTACTAGGTAAAAAATATTGAGAACTTTAAAAATTACGATAATTAGTCATTTCCACAGAAATATCTCAGAGAGACGGAAGGGAACAACGTTTTAGTATAAATGAACTTCAAAAAGCAGAGTTCATCTCATAAATCGTAGAGATAATTAAAACAAATTATTGAAAGAAAAAGAAAAGAAAAAACTTAATTGAAGAATATAGACTTAATTCCACGCAGAAATGCCCCACAACAATACGTTTGGTTGCTGAGAAATCAAAATCAAAAGAAGATTAACATCTTGATTCTCATTCATTCGTCATATAACTGCAGTTTCAACATAAAGAAGAACAGATACCAATATGTGCAGGTTATCGAGTTAGTAGTTATGTTCGCTAAGCCACTCGGAAAAGGGTCTATTCTTCTAAGAATGAAAAGAAAAAACACATTAATTTTAATTTTTTTTTTTAAATAAAAAACGCTCATGAACATCAAATTATTTTATATTCTCTTTTCTCTTTCCAAACCTCTCTCATCAACCAAACTAAAGCAACGCAAACCAATTGCGAAAATCCGAATACTAACCTGACCAGAGGCCAAAATGACAGGATCTCTCATTAGCTCATTGGAAAGCGGGCAACGAAACTCCTCCGGGCAGGGAACCGTGTCCGGTAGCTTCAAGGAGAGGGACCTCTTTCTCGTCTTAAGTTCCTTCAAAGCGGAGAGCGTTTCCAGGGCTTGATCGACGGCTTGGATACTATAATCCTCATCGTCGGAGATAATCCTGACCAATTTCTGCAACTCCTTCTTAAGCTCCGTCGCCTTAGCCATCACCGTCGGATCGGAATCGAATACACCCGTTTTCGCCATGGCGGATCGAAAGGATCAATAGGCTGTTGATTGTGACGAAGGAGGATGTATCAAATGCTGGTCCGAGTGAAAAAACAGAGCAATGGGAAGGAGATTACCTTCTGCTTCATGTTCGTCCACCACTCACTGCCTCATGCTTTCGTATGCCGCTTGCCTTCTCTCTAGTGTTTTTATTTAGAGGAAAAAAAATAGAAAAATTGATGCGGCTCAATCCATTCTCAGTAATTCCATGAAGTAGGAGAGAAAGCAGAAATACCTGTTTCTGTGTAAGAGAGGAAGAAAATTCTGACGAGGACCTTTTAAAAGGGTTGTCAATATTTTATCCTTGCCTTCCCTTGGAATTTTGCCACGTAAGCCCACCGGACTGCCGACTGCTCCACATATTCCCTAATTTTTTTCAATTATTTCTTTTTCATTTTATATTTTATCATAAATTATAAGTGAATCTTAAAAATTAATAATGAATTTTACAATTTGATTCATTTTTTTTAATCTACTCAAATTTAATTTAAAAAATTAAAAAAAAATTGTTTTAATATTTATTTTGTTAAATTGAAATTTATTGAGACATCACTTTATTATATTGATTACTTTACAAATATTTTTCTTAAATTGTTTCTTACAAAAAATACTAAACAATCTAATTAAATATAATTGGATCACAATAATTTTTTTTTTTTTACTTTAAACCTCTATGAATTATATGATTCTGTGTTTATATATTTATTTAAGAAATAATGGGGTATGATTGATTGAACTTTTTTTTTTAATAAAACAAGTCGGTCCACGTATGTCCAGCAAAATTATTTGATAGATCAAATAATGCAGGAGGCAGGAGGCAGGAGGCAGATTATATAGTATGCTAATTATTTAATTCTGTACGAGTGAATTTTGGTTGTAACTTTTACTGAAGGATTTTAAATCCGAATTATTTTCATCATTAAACACTCATATCCCAATTGTATATCTTTTTTTTTTTTTCCTTCTCTATGTAATATCTAATTATATTAATTATTTAATTAATATGATAAATTTATAAATCAAATGAATTTTTTTAAAAAATGGTAAGAGTATTTCCAGAAATAAACTGTAAAAATAAAGAAGAATGAGGGGGAAGAGTAAATGAACGAGAGGCGGTGTGGAGTGGGACCGTCGACCGACGTGATCCACCATGCACGCAATCACGGAATCCAGGCCAGGCCCTGTACAGCTGGCATAACGCGTGGAAAAAAAATTAGCCCACTGCTCTCGCTAACCCAAAATTTAACTGTTTAATCACCTTAAATTTCTATATTTAAAAATATAATCATTACGCATTTTTAAAATAAAATTTAATTTGCATGTACAAGGAGGTCCTAGATTCACTTATTGCTCTGAATCCAGGTGGCATAATGACTAATTTTCTTTTTGAGAAGAAAAGGAAAAACAAAGACCATGTGTCGTGTCAGAAGACAGAGAAAGAGGACACGTGTCGGAGTATGGCGCTTGCATGGGTGAGCGTTTGGAGGAAGAGAAATGCGTCGGTGGTGGCGGATGTAACGTGTCTAGATGGTGTCAACCAATGGGGTCTGGTCAAATCGTTTCTTAGGCACTTTGCAAGCACAAATCCTGGTTCAAGAACCACCTGAAGTTATAAAAAAAAAAAAAAAGTGAATTAAAAAGCTCGATTTTATTTTATTTTTTAAAAAATCGAGTTTAATTTAATTGGCGTGTTACGGAAGATTATAGAATTAAACGTCAAAGTTGGTGACAAATGATGACCGTTTTGAAAACCAACCTAAATTTCAGTCCATGCGTTTTGTGTTTATCATATCATATTATGCTTAAAATGACAAGTTTAACCCTTAACTTAACCACTACGCTTTACTCTTGTTCCTTTTTTTTTTTTTTTTTTTTTTTAATTTTATTTTAAACCTTTAAATTAAAAGATATTTAGCTAAAATTAGCATTTCCATTAATGACATAACCGATCGTATTTTATAAACTAATGAAATGTATTAATTTTAAGAAAATGAAAATAAATAATTGTTTTTTTAAAAAAAAAAAATAGAAATTCCCCGGTATTGTTAGTGGGGGAGGTTCCATGTCACGAATAAAGCCTGATTTTAAATAAAGCATTCCTCATGCTTATCTTGAATCTTGAATTAAAGAATTTATTTTTTCAAATATATTTTTCGATCCCATATGTTCATTCCCTTTCACAATCCTTTTTTTTTTTATTTTCCCTTCTACTAATAATATTCTTTAATAAATGTCAACCGATCAACGATCGGTATATCCCACAACATACATTGATCCTAGAATATGCGTGAATTTGACCGCACAATAACAACCCCCCCTCTTCCCAAACTTTAATTTTTAATTATTAACATAAGTAAGAACTTATCTTTAATTAATTTTTAGTTTTATTAGACTTGCAAAATATATATATATACGGGGGGGAGGAGAGTAAAGATATGCCTTTTGGCGGGAGACAATGATAGTTTAGATGGGGATGATTGGTGTTTCGGCGGCCTATGATAGTTGATGAGGACGAGATACATCAGTCATCACTGGCTTTATTGGAATGAGGTGGAGGTGGGTCCCGTCTGCCAACTAGGATTCATGTCTCGTCCCGTAGGTGGGACCGACGACACCACGTGTACATAATTGGTGTTCCCAGCATGTTCTAACTGTCGAACTTGCCGCTCGTCGTTTTGTGATGACGCGAATCACTCCCCAACGAAACATATCAGAAGATTATTTTTCTTCCTGTGGTGGTTATCTTAAAACCTCATGTGACCAAATTATAATTTGTTTTTTTTTTTTTTAAAAAAAGTGTCTTTTCCCGTAAAAAGTTTTAAAAAAATTAAATTTTCTTTTGTTATTTATATGTTTTTGTTGTTTCGTATATTCTCTGTTATACATTAATGAAGTGTCAATGTTATAACGAGTTTTAGTCTTATTTATTATATGTTAATAAAAGAGCATGTGAAAAAATTAATTAAAAATATCTTATAAAAATAATAAGCGGGGATAATAACTATTAATTTTTTTTTTTTTGTATACATATCAATTTTGTTTTCACTCAAAAAATTTTAATTTATTAATATTAGATTTTTAACTATTTATACGAGTTGCATTGTACTTATTAATGTTGTGTTGCTAACAAAATTCTATTACATTTAATAATTAATTTTTTTAAAAAAAAAAAAAAAAAAAAAAACCTAAATTTTGAAATTTAGAAAAACATACATTTATTACAAAGTTAGGCAGTAGGGGCAAAACTTAGCTTTTAATCATACGGCGATTAATTTATGACTTTGGGTCAAAGTTTTGAACGCCAAATCAATGGCTTATTTCACAGTAAGAATTTAATAATTTCCTGAATCCATGGAATCTTAAAGATCAATTATGATATTCCCAATTCCAATAATCTAATTAATGTCGTATATTATTTATTTAATTATTGACAGGAGTATGTAATCATATAATTAATGTACATGTTTTTAAGATTGGACGGTATTATTGGTTTTTAGCCATGTGAGGTGTCTAAACTCGGTAAGATAATCAGTTTTGAAATTTAGTACAAGTAATTTGAGTGCGTTAATTTTCTTTTGGCATGGAAATTTTAATTGATGACAACCAATTCAGAAGATTTAAATTTTGGGTTTGTGTCTAATTATTATCTTCACTAAATATTTGTGGGTGTGAGGAATTGGTTCATTAAAGACGCAATCTCTCCTTTACATATATTTTTATTCTTTACAAAAAAACTTTTAATCTCTCTCTCAATTATTACACTTGAATTCTACAAACCCTAATGTCAGTTTGATTTTAGCAGAAAAAGTATTTTTTGGTAAGCTTTTGTGCATCATAATTAAATTTTTTATAATAAAATTTCGTACATCAATCAAATCAATAAACTACGCGTAATATCTTAATCTTAAAAACTGTTTTTTGCACTCGCAGGCATCAAAGAAGTCTTAAGAAAACAAGGGAATCCCCGGCAACGGAGGAGCACGAGGTTAATACAAAACACAGGCATCATGCCCACAACTCTTCTTAACTTATATAACTAATATATATGTATATGTATATGTATGTATGTGAGATGAGAGAGTTTGGATGTTAATTATTATTAAAAGAAGATGAATGTGCATAGGGAAATGTGAAGGAAATTATTAAAAGGATCGTGTAATCCATCATATCATTTTTTATGGACAACTTTTGTTGCCTTTTAAAGGTGTAACAATGATTTTTACTTTGTGTTGTTGTCGTTTTGGAAAATAAATGCACCTATTTAATTTTGAAATCGTCTTAACTTAGTAGATCATATTCGAAATTTTGGAACATCTTATTCACAGATGGAAAAGCGAACCAAATATTATTGGGGTCTCTGTTTTTTCTTTTTTCTTCTTCTTCTTCTTCTTTATACTTGGTAATTATTGATAATCAATTATTTATAATTTAGTCGACAATACAATACAAATCTAGGGTACAAATGAGACAATTGAAGAAAAGTAGCAGATTGAAGAGCAATTAGTGTGATGTTTCTTGGGAGCACCATGCAACATGGGCAGCTATAATATTACCCACTTTTATAATTAAAAAATATCATTTTGCAAAATTAAACTCTATTCTTTATCTCTATACTCATTAATTTATAGTATTATTTCCAAGGTCTTAAAAGGGTAACGTACACCTTAGTTCACTCGCAATTGTTTCCGTTAACTATTAATTTTTTTTTTTTTTTTTGAGAAAAAAGAAATTAACAATAGACATTTTACGTTGGGACTTAATTAGGATTTTGAGGGAGTAAATAGTTTATATTTATTTATTTATAACGAGATAGATTTGTTTAGGGTAAAACTTGAACTTGACTTATATACTCATCTTCTAACAGTAAAGACATTTAACTATTTTTAATCAATATTCAAACAAAATTAGTCGGATAGAAACATGAATTCCTTCTGTCACTTTAAATACGAAGATAGAAATTAGCCTGATTAGATTAGTTACATTGCCCTCACAAAAAGAGCGATAATTATACAAAGTAAATTACAATTTCTTTTTTTTACTCTATTTGTTTTTGGAAAATAAATATAAATATTCAAATCTGTTTCTCTTTTAAATGGGTAAAAATATAATTTCCTCAGCCCAAAAATGGTTTTAGCCCATTAATGTAGAAGAATTTAGTTTATAGCCTCAACCCAGGAGCCTGAATTCTTTGGAGTCAGAAATGGGCTTTCTTTTTTCATAATTTTCTTATGGGAAGCAAATGATTTTCCGTTTCCAATTTAAAATTTTTACATTCAAACATATATTAGTTAATAGATATGTGGCTAATTATGTCGCCGTCAGTCATACTACACTTACAAAATTGTGAGCTTTATGTATTTGATAATATTAGAATTTATGACTTTTAAATAATATATATATATATTAACTATTATATAATCGGTATTATGAGTAGTATAATTATATTATTGATTAAATATTTTACATTTAATTTTTGTCAATTAAAATAAAAAGTTAGCTTATTTAGTTGAATATGATGGGTTTATTTGTAGTACCCGGTCCCAAAAATCGGCTCAGGATGAATTTTTTTATTTTATTTATTTATAAAAAAATTATAAAAATAATTAATTTAATTTGTTTTAATTTAGTTTTATTACATTTTTGAGAAAAAATAAATAAAGGATGAAATTGAAAATAATTTTAAAAAAAATTGGTAAAATTTTAAATTTGGTAGGTATTTTTTAAAAAAAAATTTAAAAATAAGGGGTTAAAATGAAAAAAAGAAAAGTTTGACCACGTGGGACAGCTCGGTCAGCAGCTCCCAACGAACCAGAGCACGTCGTGTGGCAACCACGCTGACATCGGCACCACGTGAGAAGCCACGCAAGCGCTCCGTGTGTCTAGCGATCCAACGGTCTAGATCTCATCTCCCGCGCGTCAACGGTCTAGATGTGTTCCCGTTTTAGGCGCGATCGAACGGTCATATTTAGCCCGATCATGCGATCCAAATTCATTCTCCGATAAGATAGATCCAATGGACGAGAGAGAGCCATGTATCCCCAAATGAACAGTCCAGATCAACACGGGATGAGTATTTAAATATCGCATTCCAGGGAACCCTAACCCTAGCCGCACCTGCCCTCGCCGGAGAAGAAGAACCAAATACTGGAGAAGGAGATCGACCGCCAACTGCCACTGCATCAGAGCCACCGTTGACCGTCAAAAAAGGAAAAATTTTGACCTCCCCACTCGAAATTCAATTTTGAGCCTTCCTGTGCCCATATCAGAGCAAAAATGGATGACAGATAAGAAGAAAACCGTGGGCAAAGCCCGACATAGCTGTTGCAGCCAAAATCCTGAACCCTATTCGATGAACCCCTTATCGTTTCCCATTTCACATAATTCTTTAACTTTATGTTCACCATCCTTTTCTGTGTAAGTTAGCCAAAGAAGAAATCCCAGCTGCGAAGGAGAATCGGTGAAACCGC
>NW_019014684.1:662666-674983 GCF_000150535.2 Carica papaya
GATTTATAAGAGAACGTTGTCAAACCATCCTTGGCGCTTCAGGGTGTTGTCGTTGGCCACATTCACTAAAAACGAGGTTGTTGGAACGACCGAAAGCCATAATTGGCTTGCTACCTTTTCACAAATGAAATTGTGCGTGGAGCTGCTATCGATGATAATGACTACTTCCTGATGTCCGATGGTGGCGGGGACTCGCATGGTGTGAGCTGGTGTCCAACCCTTAAAGGTGTATAAGGAGATTTTGGGCTCAGGACCATCTGTTTCTTTGTCTTCTTCGCTGCATCCTTCAAGTAGCAAGAGCTACGGTTTGCGACAACGGTGGCTAGTCGTGAAGTGCTAGTCACAGTTGAAGCACAACCCTTGAGATCTCCGTCATTGCATTTCTTCTTAAGTGAGCCTCTTGGGTGCTGTGAGCGTGGCGACTAGGGTTCGTAGAAAAGGATCAGGTAAGGATGACAGGTGCTGGGCTGGTTCGGCTCTCTCGGGTCGGGTTAGTAAGTTTTGTTGACCCACTTGCTCTTTCTGCATTTGGGCCAGGCCCATAGCATCTCTAAATGTCTTGGGCTTAAACATCCGAATCTCATCCGCTATCTCGGGCTTGAGCCCACCAATAAAGGCTCCAACTAGGGTCCGTTGAGGCCACCCATGGACTTTGTTGCCCAATTTTTTGAACCCCCTCTGGTAATCACAGAGTAGCCTGGTCTGACAGATGTGGGCTAGAGCCTCATCAAAGTCTTCAAACTCGATCGGTCTGAATCGTGCCCACATCTCCTCTTCAAACCCAGTCCAGGTGAGTTCTCTTCCCTCTTCTTTATAATTTTGGTTCAGCCATTACCACCACTGATTGGCCTCTCCTTCCAGGTGGTAGGCTGTTAGAGACACTTTGTGTTGCTAGGTGGTGCCTTGATAGGAGAAGAATTGGCTGACCTGACACAACCATTCAGTTAGGTTGCCCCTCGAAGACCGGGAACTCTAGCTTGGAGATTTTGAAATAGAATGAATTGCTGTTGTTCTCTTCAAGTGGTGGATTTGCATCGTGGTTGGCAGGAGGCGAGCTGGGAAGAAAGGGGTGGCAACTACTAGAGTCCTCTCTGCCAAATGCGATGGAGTTGGTGAGTCGTTAGATGAATTCTTCAAGCGCCCGAAATCAGTCGACCATTCTGATTTTCATTCAGCTTAAATGATCTTGCATTCCTCCGAGGCTAGCCTCCAAATTCTCAATCCGTTCCTTGTTGGTCAACATAGTAACTTGCTTTGATACCAATGTTTGGTCCCAATCAAAGCTTGAAGAAAAAAAAACATGAAGATACTTTCTACTTAAGGTGAAAAAGAAACCAGAATCTAAGTTAAAATTTTTACCTACATTCCATCTAATATTGTAAGCTTTAAATAGCCAACAAGCGATTACATGATAATGATAAAGTCCTACATTTATTGCATGAAAATTTAAAAGAATAAGGATCATGGTCACTTCCGTTGCGGGGAGCTACTGCGGTGGAGTGGAGCAATTCTTCTGTTTTTGGTGGATAAGTGAGGCTAGTTCTGTGGTGCACGTGTTGTTGATCCGATCATGCTCCATCACAATACTTTGGATTTTTGTGGGGGACCCGTTAGGATCTACGGATCCGATCATGCTCCTTGTTTTTATTACGATTGGGATACTTGCTAACAACATATTTTTTTGAAATTTTTTTTTTATATTTTAGTATATGTTACAGGAGGAACATTCAACTCAATTATGCTAAAGGGGCATCAAAAGTGAGAATTAGGTGATAAATTTCTAAGGGTGAGAAAAAAATCAGATTTAGCACATAGATAGATAGAATTATGTAATATTCAATGGAAAATAATAAAAAAAAAGCCTGATGTATTAGTCTAATTACCATTTACAATTACATAGTTATTCAAAATCCAAATTGGGATTAATTTTTAACCAGCCTAATCCACTCCACATGATGCAATATTCAAAGTTGTTATTATTTATGCTTAGCAACATAAATCATGTCCTTGAAGAAATCAAATGGATGAATCATCAAGTTAGATTTTAAAAAAAGTTGACAAGTGACTCATGAAACACACCGTTTTGAGAAGCCTGTCGTTGTAATTAAAACCAAACACATCCCAATCTGGTACTTGACGACTGCCCGCTTTCTATTGGGCCACTTCACCACTCCTTTACCCCAAAGGACAAAACTCACTCCCACCATAATTACTTTCCCCCCTTATCTTGTCTCTTTAAATCATTTTAAATATAAAAACCTTATCCAAAACTCGCACTCCGTTTTCCACGTCTCCCCCTCATTATTTCGGGGGTTGGGTCCACCTATCAACTACACGACGACCCTCTTCCTATGTTTAATGTCAAGTCCCTATATCCTTTATCTATCGCCACGTCACATCCTTCCCCCTCACTAGATGACATAGGTTTGCCACGTCATCACTTTTCTGGTGTCTCCTCTATAAAACGAAGCTAATTCTTCCTGCTGTTAGTCTGTAGGTTTTGCTATTTACGCAGTCAATTTCTAGCCGTTTGATTGGAGCTTAATATAATCGTTGGTGAAATCAAGTGGCCAACATTTCTTTAATATCTGATTTTGCTGCATGTATATGATACATCCTATAATGCGCCCGCCATGTGCACATTGTGCATTTGCCGCGTAGCACTATTCCTTTTATCCAATTTATCTCACTTCTCTCCCGTTTTCTTTTTTAAAATTATTATATTTATGAAACAAAGAAAAAATAAAAGAGCGACAATCCTTTTTTTTTTTTTTTTTTAAATGAAGACTTGAAATCTCCGTCGTGGACTCATCTAGTACGGACAAAATGATGGCCGTTGACGGCGTCGTCGAACCCTACCGATCTGCATTTAACGGCGTTTACGGCGGGGATTGACGGGGTGAAAGAGGATGCAGGAGTGGCACTGGAAGTTCGTCTGTACGGACCCAACCACTTATTCTGCATGTAACGGTTCTTCCTCCACGGAGGCTGAGACAGGCCTCTGCTCTTGAGCGATCTCCTAGCTGCGTCGCTCATGATCCGCACGATCCTCTTCAGCTCCTCGCTCGTCGCCACAAAAACCCTGGGAAGCGCCTGCAAGAGACGAGGATACTCATCCGTCGGCCTAGCAATCTCGAACTCCGATGCGAAGTCCACCTCCACGAAGTAACGAACCTGACATGCGGCGCCGCGGGAGTAGACGACATCGACAAACTCGTAGTTTCCGGCGGTAAGCCCGCCCGAGGAGTCCCACTTAGTCTTGCAGATCGCCGCATTGTGGCCCATTTCGCGAAGAAACAACATCAAATTCCGCCTGAAAATGGGTGGTTGTGATCTGAAACACGCAAACATTTCCGTCGCCTTGGAGATGTGTTTCCAGAGCAGGTTCCTGTACGGATCGACATTGCTTGTGGCTACGAATCTCTCAACTTCCTGGATCAGCTCCGTAAAGTCGACGGTGGAATCAATTTTGTCGGAGCCAGAGTCGTAGCCGGAGGGCTCAGCCCTGGGATCGTCCTCAAGGAAGCCATGAACGAGCTCGGAAAGACAAGGGGAGTCATCTTCGGCTGAGTGTTCGCTGCCGCTGCTTCCGTAGCTGAGGTGGTGACCGCCGAAGAGCTGTGCCCTAACCTTGTCGCGAAGAGGGTCGGTGACTCTCTTGGGTCTGGGAAGACCTGCCATTTCCTGTTTGGAAGAATAATATAAATATTATTTAGTGGGTATATCTCGGGGGAGTGGGATGGAGGAAAAGGATTAGGCTTTTATAAAGAGGATTTTTAATTTTGGGAAAGAGAGTCCCGGGGGCGCAGAGGTATTTTGATATGGAATATTCTTGAGACGTGGCAATAGTCAAACCTGGGGAGTTTAATTAAAGAGAAAAGAAAAAGGATATACCGGATAAAACCCGAGTGGGAGCATATCCAACGGCAGCGGTGGATTATTCGAGGTGACGTGGACGGATGTGATTTGATGGGGATGAAAGGAAGTGAAAATAGAAAGAGGGGAAGTGAAGTGACATGAGGGGGGGGGGGGGGGTGGTGGGGCCAAGATCGTTGGGTTTGGCTCTTCATGGAGGGAAGGGTGAGGAAAGCGTGAGGGGTTCATCATGTTAATTGGATTACGATTCAGGATTTAGTTTTCATTTTATGAAAAGTTTTGTTCTAAAAAAATTTATTTTTAATGCAAAATAATGCTAATTGCAATTTTCCTTAATAATAATTTTGGGGATTAATTTGCAATTTTTCTTGTCAAATTAACTCAAGATAAAGTTTTGGATGTTTCATGCTTCTTATATACATTCTTTATATGATTTATTTTTTTACATAATTAAATCCCTCCAAACACAAAAAGAGAAAATGATTTTTCAATAATTATGTTCTTAATTTAATTGTACATATATACATATATATTTCTTAATTCGCCATCTTAGTTTAGTTTAGATTTTATTTTATTCTACTTGAAAATCTTTCGTTCAATTCAATATTGCAAATTCATTATGTATTTTTCTCCACAAATTTCAGATATATAATTCCAAAATAAACAAAGCTCTACGACCTGAAATTAGCAGAAGCCTTCAAGTAAACAAAAACCTCGTCAGTCTTCGCCAGGGAGTTCCAACGGTTCAAATTGAATTGATACATTGGATTGAAGAATGAAATATAAAATTTCAAGTTTACTTTTAAAATACAATAATATTTAAACTTTTGTTATAATTCTTTTAAAACATTAACAATAACATACACTTATGTAAAATTAATATTCAAATAAATGTTATTTAAACTAAAAATACCATTTCGTGAATTTCATAAAAACTCAAGGATCCAGATTTTTGGGAAAACAAAAAAGACCATCTTAGTTGGAACAATTTGCAAAAAAGCTTGTAGGATGTTTCCTTCAACAAATCCATATCTGATCTGATACTCTTTTGGCCTTTACAACGTTTTCAGTGGTATTAGACTGCATACAAACAGGAAACTTGCTGGGATCCTCAAACTTGAGAGCATCACCAGCTTGACAGCAGTCATGGCGTTTGTTAAGTCTATATCTATTGCCTTTACCACCAGTACAGTTTACAGAGTCTCTCATCAGTGCTCCTACTGCTCCTGTAAGACCTCTCCCTCTTTCCGAGCCAGGTCTGAAGAACTCGTTGCTGTTCATTGACTGAAAAACACAAAACTGCTTCATCTTCAGACCTGTCAACTTATCTATTGTTAATGAAATAACCATTAATATTCATTACCTTGCGAAATTTCTCCTCTCAAGGCTATTTTTCCTCTTAAGCATGTCCAGTTTCTGAAAGTAAATCACGAACAGAATATAGGAGTTCAGTTTCATAAGACAAAACATGGTGCATATCCTGAGTTAATTGTCAACTCCTTCACTAACTTCTTTGATTAACACATGCTCCTCTCTCTTTTTCCCAATAATCTGCATTGATTCAAAATGCTTGTGGTCAACTTTTCTCTCCACACCCTTTTCTGAAGATGGCGACTTCCTCTTGATAGAATCTTCATACTCTTTTAAGTGTCATTTGCTGCAAACAATGAGAAATATGCTGGGTTTAGTACATTGTATGAATCATAAAATGCTGCAAACAGCTTTCAATTGCCACTAACTCTACCTTAGCTTCAGTATTATTCTTTACTTCAAGCTTCCTGCTGTCCGATTTAGGCTTAACGACAGGCATTCTCCGGTAGATCAGATAAGTTATGGGAAATCATTAATCCTACTTCTCATGAAAGCTAGCAAACACAGATCTCCTTCAAAGGTATTGTTTTCCTTCAAATAGTTTCATCACAAAACTCTAAAACACAATGCCTTGATATCCCAAAATGGTGCTGTACATTTATGGAATTTTTAGAAACAACTTGGAAAGCAACTAAGTTTTGGAGGATAAAATTTTAATGTTATATAAACAAAGAGTAGATAGAATTACAGAAATGATTAAAAGAAGTTCCTCCTAATCTCCATGATCAACTAGAAATATAAAAGAACTTGGCAGGTTAATCCATCACTAGTCACAACATTGTTTGCAAGCTGACAACGGAGAAAGTATGAAAACTTCCAACCATCACACCATTATTCAAAGATTTTGATTATAGTTAACAGATAGCAAAATCTAATTAATTCTATTAATTTGTTAAAGGAATATTAGTTACAAGAGAATCCAACAAATTTCTACAGCCTGATCTATTATGAGGATAAAGAAGAATTTTACCTTTCAGCATAATTGTAATTTCTTGGCCTCCATTCACATATGCGATTCATACGATTGAGTCCTCGATGGCGCCTGTATCTTATTTCCCCTCAACCATCACCATCATCAGTAACTGTTGCATTTCCAGCAAGACCATTGCACCCAGTCTGTTCATTACCAATTGACCTTTCATGGTTCCTCTGGTGCCTCTCTCACTTGCTTCATTATAAGCTTCACCGCTGTTACTTAGATGGTCCCTACCATTATGATTTCCCCGATGGCCATTGCATGATCTGAAACAGCACCGACAACGGTTACCAGGTCCATACCCAGTTTCCGAACCATTAGCCTCGGCACTTATTTGCTGGTCTCCGTGGATTTTAATCTCAGCTGAGCCATAGACATTGCCATTCACGGCAGTTAATAGTCAATAAAAAAAAACCCATGAATTCATAAATACAGTCGTTCCAATGAAAACGCAAGAAAGCAGAACAGTACTGGCATGAAATTGCCAAAAGAATTAAACTTTTTTGTTATTTAAATGGAACCCAGAAAGTAATAAGGACCCCTGAAAACCATATATATATGTATATGGAAAACTTTTCTTCCCTTTAAGTTTTCTTTCAATTTCCCAGTAACCAAACAGGAAAAAAGAAGAACAAGAACACGATCCATATAACAAGACAGTAACCCTTTTTGTTGCGGATATGGTGAATAAAACAAGCTCTGCATCAAAAAGATCCACAGGCAGGAAAAAGAAAAAAGAATGGTTCTTTCCTTTCTTAATATCGCTTGGAGGCAGCCGAAAACACAGAGGAGATATAGCCAGAAAATGGGTACTTACTTCGAACGGGAAGAATAAAAGACCTAGCACCCATCATCCCATTATCGGGCGGAAACTTTTGTTTCTTGGGTTTTTTGGAGGTGCTTCGTGTATTTTTCATTCTTCTTGACGAGATTCTTCTCGTCAGTAGAAAATGTAGGCCGAGACTCATCTCTCACAGAATCCGGTCCGGGTACGAGCTCGTCGTCGGAGAACGTGGACAACAACAAGGACAGGTTTATAGTTGGGTGTGTGTTAGCGTTATAGAAGAAAGGTCGGTGGTTTTTTGCTTGGCTAGCAAGTATTTATTTGCCCTCGAGAGAATGATTATAAATTAATATTTTATTTCAGTTTACATTTTATTATATAGAATAATGTAGCTTTCATATACTAAAAAAAAATTAAAATTAATTATATGAATGGTAAAGTTTGAATTAGAATAGTATTTTTGATATAATATATAAGTTGATTTAGTTACATGTGCCATCCATATATTAATAACTTATAATAATTTTAATCTAATTAATTCAGCTGGGAATCAAAGATAAAATTATAAATTTTATTATAATAGATTGGAAAAAGGTAATAAAGAATGATTTTCTTGATGTTAAAGGCAATTGGATCCTCTATTAGATTCTGCTCGGCCCACTTTTTAAATGATTGTGGGTTGGGCCTGGACAAACACATATTTAAAATACATGATACATAATACAAATATATACGTACATATTTGGACTAATTAATTAATAACATATGAATATACAGCGTTAAAAATACGTAAAGAATAAACGCCACGGTCCACGAATATCATACAAGGAGTATTGGGCCTCTCCCAGCCCGAATTATCAGATTTATTTTTTAGTTGGGGATCTGCAGCCTGTGAAGTTCTGTTAATTCTTATCAAGAAATATGTTAATTACATACTTATAGTATAAGCTAAACAAAACTTTAATCCAATGATTATCTATTCTTTTTATTTATATTGAACAGTAAGTTTTAGTCGTGTGTAAATGTTTTATATATTTTTATAGCACAGAATACTAAGTATTATATTTTAAGAAATAAATACTTACAGACATAATAAACAGGTAAGGAAATTTCAAAAGTACATGTATTAATTTATGTATTCCACACTTGATTCAATGATGACCAAAAAGAGAGTAGTGAATTCTTAAAAAACAAGTGAAAAAACTTTCTATGCTTCTCGTCAGTGCTCGTAATTTCTCCATCAACAATGTCAATTGTTCTTACATTTTCTTCCCTACCTTTTTTTATTTTAATTTTTTTTCAAAAAGAAATACATATATCATACTAAAAGCACGAGTAAAGAATGTTTGCTTGCTTGCCATAAGCATTTATTTTGTGGGTTAAATTAATTTGTGTTTTAATGGTACATCAGAGTAAATTTAGAAAGACAACAAGAAAATCAAGAGTCTCACTTCCACACGTTGAGTTTGAAAAGTTTCTCTACAAATTTCTCCCGTATTTTTGCCAATTTTAAATTTGGTTTTTGAGTTTTATAACTTTGAAATTTGGAAATAAATGACAAAATATTTTAAAATATTATGTAATAAGATTTTAATTATTTTCAACAACGTAAAAATATTATATATATTTGAAAAATAAATAGTTATGTTGTGTTTAAATTCAGTTGTGAATGTCCTAATTAAAGAAATATAATCAACACAAAATATTTTTAATATTCATAATAATTAAAATAAATTCGTTGAGATTTATCATAATTTAGTCATTACAACTTCAACGATATACTAATAACAATAAAGGTTTTATTATGTCAAGATAGATTCCAACTCAGTAATTACAAATAAAATATAAGACTGTATGTACTAAGAATTAAAATAAAAAATAATATAAATTAAATAGCTAATTTTACAAGATAATTAATTAAAAACGTAATTATACGTATTAAAGATAATAAAAAATTGCGGTGCTGACCTTGACCTAGACCTATTAATTTTCCCAGAAACTCCAGACCTGAATGGTCTGCGATGTAGCGTCCCCTACCGAGCAGGAAAAGTTCGTCAGTTCTGATTTCCTCCGCCACTAGTTTTCATCAACCAGTGGTTTTCGACAGGACACCGACCATCTCTTTAATTTCAATAAACAAATATTTAACTTAAATGTATTTTACAAATATATTTAACTTAATTAATCACCCTAATCAAACATTGCATATTTTTCATTATTAAATTACATTTTAAATAATTGCATAATTTAATACATTAAACTATAACAACTCCTCCAAACCAAGTACCAGTTTTTAAATTAATTAAGGTACTGAACCCAATTAGACGAGGAAATTAATTAATTAATTAAAGTGAAAGCTCCATCTAAAATTGTCTTAAACAACACTAGTCATTCTCTTTTTTGTTAATTAAATTTATTTTTTTTATTTGTGGGTTCGTGTTTTTTATTAGCTTACTTTACTTTTTATGTTTGTAGTGGTAAGTACAGGACAGGTGACAGACAAACAGGAAGAGAAGCCATTCATCACTAGCCTAAACTAATATTTTTTGTTAAGGGTGCGTACAAAACATGATGCATGGATACAAGATTAAGAAATAATTATGTTTGCAGAACAATTAGTTTACATATAAGTGATTACAGTGTTGATCGGTATATGTATATGTATTTATACAGATAATGAAGGTGGCCTGCACCTGCCTGATGTGTCGGATTTATTGTTGTCGACTGGCTTGACATAAAAGTATCTTGGATTGAACTTTAGCAGCTTCCTTTCAGTTTAATTTAATTGGGTGACTAATTTTTAATTTCTGACAAATTGATGGAATTCAGGAGGGATATATAATTTGATATTAATGTGTTAATCTAAATCAATTATTCTATTAATTATACACACCAAACTAAAATTAACGAGAAGGGTAGGGTTTTAATTAAACTATCAGTACCCAACAACACAGGGGAGCTCAAAGAAACAAGAAATAAGAATACAGAATTATATACCTCGGTATATACATATATAATTGGCAAAATCAATTAATATTGTACGTCACCCAAATTTGAATTTTGATTGTGCATCGAATTGATAAGTGGAAGAGACAAAAGAGCACCCACAAAATTTGACCCATTTAATTTTCTTTCTCAAGATCAAGATGCAGGCGGTTCTTAATAAAATATAAAAAAATTTACCGAATTAAATATCACGAGTTTATAAAATATAATGCAAAAAACATGTATTATAGTTTTTGTAGTGAAAATTATGAAGATGCTAATGTATGGAAAGAAATTCATATCGTGAATGTTTGTTCCCATATTGGTTGAATATTGACTATGGCATACTCGGTTTCAGAGTATGGTTAATTAGCTCGTGCCAAGCCGCAGTGATAATGGACACATACACACACGTGCATGCATTGTGTATGTACATAATAATTTATGCATGCAGTGATTAACGTTAACTAATTTGAATGCCATGTGGAATTAGAGTAGTGGCCCAGGCATGGTACAGTAAATTTATCTTGTTTTAAGTGTAGTAAAAATCATTGAATTGGGACAGTTTGGCCCCTCTGGATTGAATTGTTAAGTTGTAACACTCATCAATAAAGCTTCAATTCCACAAGAAGGTTGTTTTTTTTTTTCTTAATTTAATACCAAAATTGTTAAAATAATTCGGAATTTTGTAAATATTGACATTTTTTCAACATTTAAAAAATGATGTTATAACTCTCAGATTTGCAGTAACTTATGTTATATATATATATATATATAGTTAAAGCGTGTGTGTGTATATATATGTATATATCATGCATGCATGCATGCATGCAATGCGGAAAGTCAAGAGTTCTTAATCTCATTAATTGTCAAAATCGCATGATCACAACAAGAGATCAGGTTCATCAATAACATGGACGGTGGATTTTCCTGGTCAGCCATGCCAGTGTATTAGTGTACCCAATATAATTATTATCCGGCATTTATTAACTTTTGACCACATTTCATCAAATATCTTTTATCGTTTTTTTCTTAAAAAAAATCAGAACTTTATCAGCTTCATCAATTCCGTGCATGTATATATATATATAGATATACACGATATTATTATATATATACTGCTCACTAAATTTAAATTAAGTACAATACGATAACTCGGGTGATTTGATTTTTACATATAATACACAGCATTTATATTGTAAGCTTTTTAGGTTTGGTAATGGAGGTAGAATTTGAGATCTGGGTGACCCAGAGAAAAATATTCATATAAGTCGGAATATATACTTGAATGTATTCTCATCATCAGAGTCAGGAAATTCTGGCAAACCAATTTTAAAACGTGCATTTTCAATATGTATATAGAAATGTGAAGCTGGCCGCCATAACCCCCATGAAGGTTCCAGCTATACACACATCTGTGATCTTCCTGCCTTTGCGACCTATACCTACACCTATAATCACTGTTAAGTTGGTTGGTATACGTAAATTTAGTAAATAGAAAATGCATGCCCCATAAATCGTAAATTTAATTTATCAAAATCAAGTTGTTCGCACATTTATTTTATCAGTCAAAATTGGGAGCCTATACATACATACGTCCACTTCTTTAGAACAATATTCGACACGACAGTACTACCAAATTTTTTTATAATTAATTTAATATACGAATTTTCGTCATATATCTAATATTTCTTTATTTTTTTGGTCTTGAGATATATATATATATATATATGTACACTGAATCCCCCTAATTCGTATGACATTCACAAATGATGGACGAGGATGATCACGAGGGTTTTCAAAACTCTCTTATTGAATAGTATTATTTTGAAAATTAATATTTAAAATAATTAGAAGCAGAAAGTATTTCAAGAAAGTGACAAGTAATTAACCAAACAATAATGCCCTGGTCAGACATGCATGAATTAATTCAATTTCCTTTTGAATGAAGTTTTTGGACCATCCATCAAAATCCCAAAAAGATTTTTGCTCCCAACATTAATAATATAAATCATGAATATCATTTATATATATATATATATATATATATATATGTGTGTGTATAAAACATTTTATGTCAGATATACATACATGGATATTGGTCTTCAATTTGTTCAACTTGAAAGATACATGACGGATGCGATTTAAAAAGAAAAAGAAAAGATACGTTGATAAGAGAATTAATGGTGGACATAAAACCAGAATTATTCATAGATATTTTGGATTAATTAAATTTAGTATTTGACAGGCAAATATTAGGTTTTATCATCTTGTGCATACCCACCAGCAGATTAATTTTTAATTTCTTGTTTAATTTTATCTTCG